>JAOUZG010000246.1:1198782-1250122 GCA_026289955.1 Argiope argentata
AATGATGTAATTAACAGTGCTCTTATGTAATCAAGATTACTGTTACTGTTCTTATGTAATTAGCAGTGCTCTTATGTAATCAAAATGACTGTTACAGTGCTATTATGTTATCAAGATTACTGTTACTGTTCTTATGTAATTATGTAATTAGCAGTGCTCTTATATAATCAAGATTACTGTTACTGTTCTTATGTAATTAACAGTGCTTTTATGTAATCAACATTACAGTTACTTTTCTTATGTAATTATGCAATTAACAGTGCTCTTATGTAATGAACATTTCAGTTACTTTTCTTATATAATCATGCAATTAGCTGTGATCATATGTAATCAAGATTACTGTTACTGTTCTGATGTAATTATATAATTAACAGTGCTCTTATGTAATTAACATGAATTATTTGTTACATAGTTGCTTAAGAATTACATGTGGATTCTTAATACGTGATACGTACGGATTCTTAATACTCTTCTTACGTATGGATTTGGATTTTTTTACACAAACATAACTTTTCTTGAAAATGCTTACTTTAACATTGCAATTGCTTATCTTCATAATTAAGTCATGAAATGCAATTTATTAATTAATGTTTATCATCGAATTTCAAAAATGTTATATGAAGTAATAATAATTATCAGATTTTTTTTCGATAAATTTAGTATAATCTTGACAAAATACGCAGTTTCATCTGACTTCTTTTTTTTTCTTCTTTTAAGTAAACGCATTTTATCCTATTTTGACTTTTTTATGAAGTTCGGACCGGCATGAGAAAAAGTCAAACCATGTTTTGCCCGGTTAAGTACACAATCTGTGTCATTTAAATTCACGAAAAAAAGAAAAGTGCGTCAACATATTTACGTTTTTCTTCTTCTTTCTTCTGCTGGGAGAACAAACGTCATCATCTTGTGAATGCGGAAAGACGGAAGATTCCTTGGCTTTATTTTCCTGGAAATGGAAAATGCTTCTTTGGCTCCATCTACATTCCAGGAGATTACAGAATGCGAGAAAAAGATAAAAACTGCCTCGGGGAATAAAATAAAAGTTCATGATGTTTTAAACCTTTCTTTTCATTCCTCTTGATGTAGAGGTGGACGCAAAGATTGAATAAATACTTGATCTGAAAGCCCAGAGTAGGATGAAAGTACTTTAGTGTAGAAATTTTTTTTCTTGAATCCAGGTATCGGGGAATAAATACCTTTGAAAAAAAAATCGATTGTCGTATTTTTATGTTCAAATGAAGATCTTCATTTTCAAGTTTCCACAAAGGTTTTTCGTTTCACTTTTCCTCATTTTCATATTTTTCAATTTTCTCTTTACAATGTTTAAAAATCTCTTTATTTCTTAGATACTTTGTTGTTCAGGCAGTTTCATAAAAAATAAGTTGATATTTAAATTTCATCATATTTTATTAAAAATGGAATTTGTGTCTTTGAAAAATAAAAGAAGTTTGAGTTGATTTAGAATAATAAGTAAGCATGTAAATATACTAATTATTATCCTTTAATTTAATAAAAACTGAAAAAAACAATTATAATATAAGGGTTTTTAATGAACTGTTTTTGAACAAAACCACAACTTTTATTTATTTTTTTAACAACTGAATAAACTTTTAAAAAAAGTTAATTAATATAAGTGTTATTTACGAAATATACTTTTTCATTTTTTAATAAATAATAATTTATTATAATAAATTCTAAAAAGATTTTAATAAAATAAATTATTTTTAAATAAATAAAAATAAACTATTAATATTAGATTATACAATATAGAAATAAATTATAAATATAAATAACATTAATTATTAATTTTAAATAACAGAAAATATTTTTATTAGTTAAAAATAATTTTAACTCACATATAATTTAATCATATTCCAAAAGGTGCATTCCGAGCTGCTACTTTGTTTCTTCTCCAACGTAATTTTTTCCAGTTGAATTTTCATTTTTAAAGCTTTTAAACCTTTGTATAAAATTTTGATATTGTAATGTAAAATTTTCCAACAAATGCTGCTGTATTAAGATATTTAAAATCTATACTTAAAATACCTTACCAATGCGAATGCAGTATAAAAAAGCTTCATCTTATTGAAGAAAAAAACAATCAAGATATATTTTCATAATTGCTTGCATTTCAGCCTTGGAGAATATATTACCTTACAAAATAGAATAATCTGGCTTAACTGCAGATTCAAATACTCGTGAATAATATGTTTGAAACATAGATAAATCTCTGTAGAATTTTTTTTTTCTGCATCATGTAGTAGGAAGAAAATACTGTTGAAAATATTCTCGATTGTCCTTATGTCTGTAAAAATAAATATGTTTGCTTCAGCTATCTGACCAATTTTGGAGCAAGTTTTTAGCACTATATCATAAAGTTATCGAAATATTTTGGTAACATACTATTCCTATAAATATTTTGCCATTTCAATCAGAATGTCTCAAAGCAACTTCTTTGAGAATATGTTTTCGAATTATATGTGAATAAACTTTCGTTTTAGGAACTTAACAAAAATATTAATACATTTTCTGAAGATCTTGAAAATCTTAAAACGTTTTTTTCGGAATTTAAATCTTAAATCAGAATTAAAATCTTAAAATGTTCTTTTCAGAATTTAAATCCAAAATCAAAATTTAAATCTTAAAATATTATTTTCAGAATTAAAAACTTTTAAATTTCTTTTGTGATTTTAATTCTTTAAAATTAACTTTTATTAATTTTTTGAATAATTGTAGGTACTTCAAAATTTCGATTGTCTATAAACTGTATTGATTTGCTTGTATGTTTTATAATATTTTAAAGTTTAACTTATTATAATTTTCTATTACGTATAGTTGTTTATGATTATGCGTTTGCATGTAAATAAATAAATAAAAAAATACATTATCTTCAATTCTAATGTTAATGTATTTAAAAAAAAATTATCTAAAATTATATAAACAATTAATTGAAACGTTAGAACTGATAATGTTTATAAGTAATATTAGTTATTTTTTAATTAACAAATTTTTAATCATTATTATATTTCAAATATTCAATTTATTTCATTAAAAATATCCAAAAAAATTTATATTTAGAAAAAAAGTACATATTTATTTCTATTACGGCCTACAAACTGGAAAGATGTAGAACGTATTTTAATAAGTACATACTGACAAGTATGCATTCAATTCTTAAAAATATAATCAGTACAATAAATAAATTTTATATGATGTTTGTTTACATTTTATTCTCTCTAATAATATAATTGTCATTTTAAATTAGTAAGATTGAAATTGTTTAAACTGTTAAATTTGAATACAAATTTTTTGTTACTACTTAAGATAATAAGTTTGTTCTTGCTTAAAGTTTTGAAATAATCACTCTGAACTAAATCATATACTTTTTCTCATTTTCATAAAAGCATATGAGGAGAAATCTTATAATAATAAACATGAATATATTTATATGATTTATTTTTATAAACTAATACTAATAAACTAATATTTTATAAACTAATGTCCCTAGTAGCACGCAAATATTGTACAATATTATATGATATTTATCAATATTAGTAATATTGTTTAATATTATAGAATATTGTTTAATATAGTGGAATACTAATATTGGGGAATATTGAACAATATTGTACAATATTATGTAAATCACTGTGGTACCGGGATTCATGATTGGATAGTTATATCTTGTTCCTTTAAAAAATAATTAAAATTTTGTAATCAAAACATTTTAATTCTTCTCTTTATTTTGGCCTCCGAATAAAATAAAAAATAAAATCTTGTTTCACTGTGCTAAGTACACAATCTGTGTTCCTTAAATTCTCGAAAAAGAAAGGAGTGTCAACATATTTAGATTTTCTTCTTTATTCTTTTGGTGGAACAAATGTCATCATCTGGTGAATACCGGGAGCTAGGAAATTCTTCTATTTTATTTATTTGTTTTGAAATGGAAAATGCCTTTCTGATGCCTTCTACATTCCAGAAGATTCCAAACCTGAAGGAAAAGATAAAAACAGCCTCGGGGGATAGCATAAAAGTCCTGGTTGTTTTAAACCTTTTATTCTTCTTGTTGAGGGTGGACGAAAAGATTGAATAAATACTTGATCTGAAGGCTTAGAACGCTATGAAAATACTTTCAACTTTTAAACTGCATAAAGTGCCTAGAAAAAAAAATATGGACAAAAAATTTCCAATGCATTTTTTTCCTTCCCAAAAAATATTAATTCACAGATTATTATCATTATTTTGAAAATGCTCATTAAATTTTCAAAAAAAACTTAATTCAGCGATATTTTTCTTTGGAAATGAAGAAATAAGAATTCTTAATTGATAATGATGTTTAATGTAAAATTCTTAAAATTATCCTCTTTCTTATAATCTCTCAGGTAAAAGAAAAAAAAACTTTTAAGAAAACAATTATAATGCGGTTTCTTTACATCATAAAATGATTAAACAAACATTTAATAGATAATGTATTTATAGGTTTATTTTTCAAACAAGGACAAATATTAATTGCTTTTAAAAATATCAATAATTAAAGTTTAATTTTTTATTTCTTCATTAAACTTGAGTTTTTAATTAGAATGAAATGTTCTAATAACATTATATTTCCTAAATATTTTATATTGCTTAAATATTGGAAATTTCTATGCATTCCATATTGATAAAAATCTATCGTTATATTTTTTCACTATATATTCTTATTTCCCTTTTTGACTTGGCTATTTTTATATACTAAATACCTTGTGTTCACATATTGGATATGCCGTACATTTTAATATGCAATGAACCATATTTTTCATCTAATCTTCAATTGTTGAAAATTTTTAGTGGGGGGGGGGGGGGTTGATGTCATAGGTGAAAAATAAACGCAAATGGCATCTCGATATCATTCTTTGAAAGGAAATGCGTCTAAAGGTGGATTCAAGTGTTTATCGTCGCTTGTAATTCTTTCTCTCTTTCTCTCTCTCTCATCAACATTGTTTATATTATAAAAATTAGCAGTTCAAACCCTTTTAATAATTAATTTCTAAGTTAATATAAATAATTTTTGTCAGATTAAAAATGGATTCTAATTGTTTGTGTAATCATCATTCAAAATGAGAAAACATTTCTTTAAAACTATTTTTTATGTTTAAAAAAATTAATATTTTTTTCTATATTTCAAACATTACGGTACCTTTTTGATATAAGAAAGGCACAATGAGTATAATCTAAACTTATTTCGCCAAAGTACCAAAAAGTAATTTATAATAAAGTTAATTGAAAAGCAATTGGGATAGGAGCTCGCCAAATACTGCATATTCTAAAAGCATCATAAATCACAACATAAATATTATTATGTGGGCCGGGATGTCCTGATTGGTTGAGGGTTGGACTCGTACTCCTTAGGTTACGAGCTCGAAACTCACCGGCCAAAAGATTCCCCGAATGTATGGTGACTGGCGCTCGTTAAATTTGTCCGGGTTTACAAAGTCCTCCATGTCGAGAATAATACCACTGGGGGGGGGGGGGTACTGGATCAGAGGTGATCGTTCTCTGTTCCAGGTCTGAACTATGATCTGAGATGTATGAAGGAATTTGCATGAATGTAGTCCACCCCCTAAAAAGGGTTGTGGCGTTTGTGTAGCTAAGTCGTACTCTTGGCCCAAGATGACGCTACTAGTAAAAAAAGAGACGTATATCTCGGACTTAAAATGTGCTGTTGTATCAGTGGGGCTTGCCCATGGAGAGTGCAACAACAAGTGGGCAAGTGCAATAAGTAACAACAACATATTATTATGTAAACGACAAATTGAAAAAGAACCCAAGAATATGGCAAAGAATAATAACTTTCTGAGACATTCAATTTTAATTATAAGCTAATTTTAGTGACTTATAATTTCATGGTACTTGAAGATCATTAGGTATCATTATTTTACTTTTTAAAGATAAAAAGTCCATTTTCGAATCCATGTAAAGGCTCAGATGTTAGAAGGATGTGGCTCGAATATAAGGTAGTTGCAAGACAGAAGAAGAGTAGTATTTAAAGTGCAATTGTCTGTTAAACCTGTAACCAAAACTTGAACAATGATACTCAACAAGCTACAAAGGAATATGCAATCTTATTTTTGTATTGGAGTGTTGAATTGTAAGAAATTAGTATTTAGAAAGAGTGATTATTCTAAATATGCAGAATTCTATATCAACTTCTACTGCCGGTGAAGGAAAGATGTGTTAGTTTTCCATTGCATATGAAGTGACTATCTAAACGTTGATCTGATAACCAATAAATCATGCTACTCTCTTTCTACGGATTTAATGGAAATGTTCGTAAACTTGCTTTTCTGAAAATTTAAATCAAAACCCCATTGTAGTATTCAATAAGGGAGGATTTAGTGTCATCTCGGATGTCTTTTTGTACATCTAATTCATATACTAAAATATAAATTAAGTCTCTATGTTCCTTTTGTAACACTAGATCTTTAATTCAGTAAATAATTTCTAATAACTATTGAAGCCTTGATCTAACAAATAAATAAAAAGGCCTTTACAAAATAATTAATATCTTATGGACTATCAAATTAAATATCTTACGAATTAAAAATGTGATATAGTTTATGATTATTTATTATAATTTAGTCGTCAATTGCTTGAATTAAGAATATTATTTTTATTAACGACAAGTACGTGACTGTGCCACAGTTTCTCATTTCATTTTCGTTGTTTTTAAAAGAATATTGTATATAAAAAATGAAAATTAAATATATGTTTGCAGAGATATAAAATGCGACAATAGTTTGCAGTTACTGTGTTTCATAGTAAATAGAAGCAAAAAAGTGAATGCATTAGGATTCTATATAGCAGATTTCTAAGATTTAAGATCACAATAAATGCAAATTTTTATTGCGGTCACGTCTCTATGGCGGAAAATTGTATCGCCTCTTCTTTCTAATTTTAAATCTCAGACGGCTTAAATTCCTCAAACGTATGATTGAAGAATATTAGAATAGATTCGAAATATAATTGTATATTTTTCTTCTTTTTTTTTCTTGATAAAAGATTGCAATATTTATTTTCATAAATTTTGAAACATATAAATTTTATGAAAAAAAATTATAATGATTCAATACGTAAAGAAGTTTTGAGTATGAATTCTTTGATTTTTCAATATTTATATTTTATTAAACGAATGAGTAAATTTATATGAGATAATGTATTTTCATGCTTATAAAAAGTAGTATCATTAGATATATATGGTGTCCATAATTAAATACCCTACTTTAAAGTTGTTTACAGACGAAACTATTGTTCAGAGAGTTATGGAATTTTGTATAGAACATAATGAAGGGATAGGAATTTGTTTGAGTGAATAAAAAAAGTTCAAAATTTCGACACCATGGGCAGTTTATCAAATGAATTTCACAAACCGTTGTGACAAGGACGTTCTCCATAATGATTTTAGAGAAGAACGTATTATCGGCCGTTACTTTCGCGACAAGTGGCTTACTCGGTCTCCAGATTTAAATCCATGTGACTTTTGGCTTCGGTGACCGTTAAAGTATCTGGTAAGTCTTGGTAATCTAAAAACTTTACCTGATTTAAAAAGAACATATTACAGCATGTTCTTACTCTTTCCTTAAAAATACTGTGGTCAACTGCGGAACATGCTATCTTACGATTCCAGATAATGGAATGTTAACCATCATGGTGAACATGTTTGGTTGTAATTAAATTTGTCCAAAATATGTTAAATATGCAATTCATTTAAATAATTGTTCCTAAAAAAGGCTGAACTTTTTTTTATTCGCTCAAACAAATTTTCATCCCTTCATATTGTTGTATACAAAATCTCATAACTTTCTTAACCATAGTTTCGCATGTAGACAACTTTAAAGTAGAGTCGTTTAGTTATAATAATTTTTTTTAAATGTTTATTTTCTAATATACGTATAAAAACTAAAATATGCTTAATATTAAAATAAATTAATTGAATGCGTAACGTTTGATTTGATTTTTTAAAAATTTAATCTTTATTTTTCAAAACGATTTGATAATTAAGTTGAGTTCATCAGAACAAATATTATTTTAAAATTTTAAAACTAATGTATACAAAAGTGCGATAAAATAAAGTAATCCTTGATATTATTTTATGGTGATAGACAGCATTTTAAAGAAATATGTGCAACAAATGTCTTTAATGCAGAAGTTCAAATAAAAAATGCTTTAAAAGTAAGGAAAGTTTTTAAAAATGTTTAAAAAAAGATGTTATCATATTTTAAAAACATTTTTATATATTCAGAAAGTAATCATTTCGAATTCATAATTATATTACATTCTGTTAATTTATATATGCAAACATGACGTTGTATAATTTTAATTGTAACTTTAATAAACCAATTGATTCCAAATTGTTTTTCTAAAAACACAATAGTTTATCAGAATAGATAATATTATTCAAATGCACAAACCATCTTAATTACATTTAACTGAAGTAATTCTTTGATGATATAAGCACTAGAAATATTTCATTTCGATATCATAATAATTATCAATACGACTAATAAATTGGTTTGAATGAATTCGAAACATAGAATCAAATTATACTCGAGTATTTCCGTAACGTATTCATCACATTCTTTTGATATAGTTATTACGCAATTGAGACTCTCAAATAACAAATTGATCCGAATGAAATTAACTTGACGAAATATAATTATCTTTTTCCGTATATTCATATAATTATGTTTATCCGTAATGTTATTACATATAAATAGAACGTATCGCTTATGGAAATATTGAATTATATCAGCAATATTTCTTATTTGTTTAAAACAGAACAGAATTCACCACAATTTATCAAAATGAAGTGAATATTTTATTCTATGAAATTCTTGAATTTTCTAATTTTATAAGCATTTGGAGACTTATCTTCATATATTAATTAATAAATTTTCTTATAAAAGTTTTTAAAATAATAAGAATATGAAAAAATATTTAATTAATTTAAACAAAAATTCGATAGACATATTAAAAATTAAAAATACAACAGCCTTAAAAGGTGTATTCGCATATTAATCAATTATATGTATTACCAATTATATTTTCGAAAGTTACCAAATTGTTTTTAAAAGTTTAAGTATTTAGAAGAATTTTTATTTTCAAAATGCATTTTAACATAATAAGAAAAAAAAATTCTGTCTACGTTAAAGAAATTTATGCCTGAATTAGTTTAAGAAAAAAATATCATTATTGTAATAATTTTTTTAAAAATATATATTTATTTAAAGTAATTTGATTTGAAAATTAAAATAAATATACATTTTTCACATGAAAATCGATATATTTGTATTCATTAACTCCATAAAAATACCATAATTAAGCTTTTACAGAAACTCTAAATAAAAGCTGATTGTTTGATAGCTGATTATTGATTATTGATAATTGATTGCTGATAATTGATCCCATAATAAATCAATATAGCTAGATTTTTGTAGGAATAGGCAAATAAAACTGCAAATATACCTTCGAATTCTTGATGATTTCTCCTGAGAACTTACAGTTATTTATCTAACCAAAATTTATAATGTAACTGTAACTTTCTAGGCAGACTACTTGCACGTGATTAAACTTTTACTTAAACTCTAAATAAAACTCATTATATCTATAGATCCATAGTAATTCTGTACTACCAGCCTTTCATAGAAATACACAAATACATTGCAAATCCTTTTTTGAAATCTTAATAATTTTTATCCTTTCTTCCCAAAAATTTATATATTTAACCGAACTTGAAAAGATAAATATGATCTCCATGCAGATATCTTTTGCATTATTACTCTTTTATAGAAAATTTTTATTTAAACTAACTGATGTATAGTTCTTTTATGATACTACCAATTTTTTGCAGAAATAAGCCTATAATACTGGAACTCTTCCCCTGAAATGTTACAATATCTTTTAGAGCATCCTGAACACTAACATTTATTGATGTAACCAAATTTTTTAATTTAACTATTAGCTCCATGCAGATTACTTACATACGATTATAAGATTACTTTTTTACAGAAACTCTAAATACAAAGTAAATTGGTCGATAGATTCATTATAATTCATTATTGCCGAAATAGACAAATGGCACTACACATCTTCCTTTGAAATGTTGATAATTTCCTTCGGTTTATAAGGAATCCTTACCTTTATTGATCTGACCAAACTTTATAAGATAGCTACTACCCCGCCCTTGCAGATTCTGCAGATAAATTATTGCCAATAATTAGCTCCCTTATAATTGGACGTGCCTAATAATAAATGGGCCATCTCCCCGTTTTGGTCAGAGAGCCCCACCTTACATGAATGCGAGAAGTGATAACAACAGAAGGACAGAGTCTCAGTGGATGAAGAAACGGGCTGAAGGATGCCAGTGTCATTAGGAATAACACTTGTCTTCATTAGTGGCAGCTGCTCCCATCCTCAGGACAGATGCGAAAGGCCTTTTTTCCGGAATAATGTGATCTCAGTATTTATGGGGCTCTTTTTTTACTCTCTGTTCTGACAGGAGAGGCTTATTGTCCTTTATTTTAAGATTCCGTATTCTCTTTTTAGTCCTTATACATAAGATGAAGATAAGATAATAATGAAAGGGAACAAAATACAAATTTTTTTTCATCTTGTCAGAACATGATGTTATTTTGGGAGATGAGGTTTGTGGCGTCAACAAAAACCCGTAGAGCGGAAAATTCAAACTTTATTATCTGAACGAGCTTCTCAAAAAAGCAGATTTTAATAACACGTTGTCATTACATTCTTAAAAGCTCTGATTTTAAAAAAAATATGTTAATGATTTCAGCAAATAAAACCTAGAAAAATGGCATTTTGATCACGTGATTATATGAAATGAAATAAATAGGGAATGTGATATTTTTTTAAACAATAAATGCGGGACAAAGTGTTTTTTATCGTTGGCAATACTAAAGGGACTCATTCAATGCAACTATTAAAAAGAATAAAATATAATTTAACTTGCACGAGCTCGTTCAAGAAATTATGTTCTGACAAGATACATTGAAATGTGCATAGCAGATTTCCTTTAAATCTTTTTTCATCTTTATCCAGATAAATTGCATAATTTGATATATTTCGTTATTGGGAAATATTTCCTAACCTTTTGTAATACATAGAAAATTAAAGCTATCAAATATAGCAAAATTGATTTTCGTAGGTGTAAGATAGTTAGATGTAGATTTAATAATTACATTATAAAATATACAAACTAGTATAAATCTGAAATATATATAAGACATTTTAATTTTACTTTTCCTATATTTAGTATATAGGCAAAGTATATTAATCGTCAAAAAATTTGAACTCCAGATTTTGTTGAATCTCCACTTTTCAGTTCTCCCTGAGTTCAAAAAACACAATTTAAAAACATGTTCGTTTCTGTATGAGACAAGGTTGAAGCAAAAAGGCTTTCAGTTAGATGATTGAAATTTGCTGATTTCGTTGGCATTCTCAGTAAATTCTACTCAGAAGAAGTCCACCTGTCCTGCTGTTCGAATATAAATTAATACGGTAACTGCATAATGAAGAGAGCTAACTAGAAAACATTCAGTACACGGAATTAACTCTGCACGGAGTGCAAAAGTCTCTCTCAATTTTAGACAAATCAAACAATGAGTTCATTTTCTGAACAGGAAAATGTGATAATTCCAAAATGCAATGACAAACATATCAAGTTTGCTATTTTTTGCGACAACAAATGCGTTTTTGTATCAAATTTGAGTTTCAATCGATTGAGAAAGACACGTTTAAAATTTAAATTTGATTTTTATAAAATATTAATAGACCCTACATATTAATCGCCAAATAGCTAGCCAAAGATGGAAATATAAGTTATAAGTTCGATAAAAATGCTAAATCCATTCTAAATTCGTACTATATTTGACTTTTAAGGCATACAAAGGGTTCTCTGGGATATTCACTTTATTAGATAATATGCAAGAACAGTTTAAGGAGATCACTCTTAGTTGTAGCTCAACTTTTAAAACATGTATATTTTGTTAATCTTTAATATTTAACTACTTATTGAATAACTTTTTAATTACTTTAATTTTATCCTCGTCTTTTTATTATTTTTTTATCTTACTAGGAAATATCAAATTCCCAAAGGATTGAATTATATTATTTATTATTAGGTGACTATTTTTATTAACAAAGATATTCTGTGTTATATTACATCTCACTGCTTTGTATTAGAGAATAAATAAGGTATTATTTTTTAAAAAAATATTATTTATTAATTTGATTTTTTCCTGTACCCAACTGAATTATGCTGTTTCACTGTCTTTCATGAAGTTAAACATTAGTTAAAATAACTATAAACCGGCTGTTAAAAAATTTAGAGGTTAAACCCTAAAACTTCCGTGATACAGAGCCTCGCTGAGTATGTGCTTGCAAGTGCGTGTGAGTATGTGTACGTGCGTTTGAAAATCCCTCATTCATCATTTTAAGAACAAAATCAATTGAACATCGTACAGATTTCCCTTGATAAAATATTAATGATAATTATTTCCCTTTTAATTGAATACTCCCATGATAAATGGATGATCTCTACTTCCTGATCAGACTGCATCCACCTTTCTTACACGAATGCGAAAGTTGCTGACAACAGATGGCAGTCTCGGTGGACAAAGAAACAGGCTGAAGGATGCCAGTGTCATTAGGAATAACACTTGTCTTCATTAGCAGTAGCTGCTTCCGTCCTCGGAACAGATGTGAAGATTTTTTTCCCTTTGAATGAAGCGATCTGAATATTTATGGGGTGGGCTTTTTGCGTCATTTCCGACAGTAAAGACGTATTTCCTGTGTTTTAAAAAGCCCTGCTCTTGTTTAATTGGATAGTGGGTGAATATCGGCTGATCAATATCGGGTGTTGATTAATTTTGTTATGGCTTTCAATATAAGCTGCATAAAATACGAATTTTCGGTGAATTTAAATTAGTCATTATCCGTATTTAAATAGGTTCAAAATTTTAAATTGGTTCAAAGTTTCAAAATCAATTGTTGAAGTATGCTTTTAAATAAATTTTCAAAGTACTGTGGTCAGAAGATAAGAATATACATCTCCTGAATACAAACATTAAATTACAATGATCAACAACATATGTAAGCAGATTACATAGTATGTTCGATAGTGAATTTCGGGAAAAATTAAGCTTAAAATGCCTGTGTGGTCCTTTAGCATTTCATATTTATTGTATGTGTTTATTTATGAAAATATGCTTATTTGTCGTATATGTATTTTTCTATGCAATTTGATAGGGCAACATTCGACGATTTGTTCAGTCAATTTTAGCTATTAAAACTTTTTCATAAGCAGATTATGTTTATTAGGTGAAGCCCACTGTCTAATTTCAATCATTCACAACAGTTGATAAGAATTTGACAACATAAAATGCTGATGAAGCTTGACTTTTTATGTAGCATAAAGCAGTGTTCACACGAGGTCAATTATTGCTTTCAAACGGAACTTTACACCTACATTAAGAAGATCACGTGGCCTTAATGGGACCAAGTCTTCATAAGGCAACTATTTACTATTATCCTTTTGTGTTCACACATTCCTGAGTGCATTAGTTATGTTCACAACTTCCATTGCGCGGATTACTGACCTCGTGTGAACTTTCCTTTAGCCAATAAAAATATTCTTCAACTTAGATGAAAAAATATAAAACTATAAGCCCAAATTTTCTAAATTAAATCTAATATTAACTGGGATTTATTTAAATTTAAAGCGGTATCTTTAAAATCTTGAATTTTAACCTTATCGTGTTATTAATGTGTTTTGGTATTATACCAAGGATTTCAGTGTTTATGTATTCATGCATAGATTTATGCTCAAAAATCAATGAAATTCAAATTAGTCAATAAAAGATGTATTATTCAAATTTTTCAACAGGTATTTTATCTCATTTAATGAAATCCTGTCTCAATTCGAGCAATTGTTGTAGTTATAATTAATGAATTTAATAAAAGTTAAACTCACACACTGTATTAAAATAATAACATCGGCTAAAAAATTGATCAACCTTCTATGTCGAAAGGTATTTTATCTAAAATTCTTTCATGGCCAATGAATAAAAATAGTATTAATGCCGTTGTTAGATTCCCTACATCATATACATTAATGGTTGACACTTCATATTTCTGTAGCATATCCAGAACATGAGAAACAACTGTCAAACTCACAACATTTTGCGACGACTGACTGCTGACTTCAACAAGAGCAGTCGCAACATTTTCGACACTAAAAGAATGATTTTTTTTGTCCTCTACCTAAAAAAATGCCAATTTCCCAATTTTTTCCCAAATTTTTACATTATTTTGCTTAGGGCACTTGAAAAAATTGGGACTCTTCGTATCTGATTCATGCGACGAAACTCCTTTAGAGCTGAAAACTCAAAGCGAATCAGGGGGTTTAGAAACACAAAGAATTTCGGCATAATGACGAGACCGACATTTTCACAGCACACACAACCATTTATTTTCATAGACTCTACTATTTGCAATCCTTGAAGCTTCATCTATCAGCATTTTATACAGCGATATTCGCCCACAATTCGAACGTCGTAACAAGAGCTCTCGCTCTAATTGGAAACTTTCGTTGGTTTTAATAGAAAATTTTTACCAGCATCGCTTTTTACATTTTGAAATGAATAAATAAAAAGCGCATCAACTAAATAATATGTAGCTCAGATACTACTGTTTGGACCAAAATGAAGCATTGCAGAGCTCTTTGAAGTAGATAACATTTTTCTCTATCTAATCCTGTGTTTCACTTTCAGATTTATTATCTTATAGAGGAGATAATTAAAGATATTTTTACATTATTTCATCATCCATCTATGATATCATAGGCATCCTTTGTAATAATAATCATTATAATTTTATTTTCCTTGAAAATTATGCCATTTAGAGATATTATTCGAATAAATTTCTGTACTCAAGTGTATTTGTGTAAATTTGTGTTCTAAGCTGTTCTTCCTATACATTTTTAGTTGAAACCCGAATACCTCTTACTTTCTTATATTTAATATGATATTATTAAATATTAGTACTCAATATATTATCGTTTTTGTTATATTTTGAATTCCATCGATATATTTTTCCACATAGTTAAAACTTATATCATTTGAAAGATCCATGAATATATATATAATAGCTTTGAAATGATTCAAAATATCAATTTCTGATCAATTTAGAGCTAAGCGAAATATTTTAATGTTATGCTTATTATCATACATTATTAATTTGATAAAAATCAATTATTCCTTATTAAAAGGACAAATAATGTACTCTATTAAATCCCTGTACTTCGTCAACCTATCATGCAATCGTCACCTTAATCAATTTCATTATTTTGGAAGATAATTAATATAATTTAATTACATTCAGCTGAAATAATCCATTCTAAATGAAATGCAAACAAACAGAAACACGCGCTCTCAATATTTGCTAATTCTTGTGAGTGACATTAATTTATCTCATTGAAAGGATATTGAATGAAGATTCATTTATTTACACAATGATCAAAGCGGATATCCTGCATTAAATAATCTTCTAGTTCATCAAAATGATTATGAATGCAAGATCTTTAAATTATTAACTATATATAATGTTACAATGAATGCATTTAAATATTCAAGGAAATTGTAATATTGGAATGATTACAAATCTCTCTGTTTAAAGCAGTTTATTTACTATGTTATTTTATTTACTATCAGTTGAAAGTAAGTAAGTATCAGTTGAAATTGGATCCACATATAAGTCTTTCTATTTTGTTTATGGATTTTGCAATCTTTTCATATTAAATTAAACTTCAATAATGAGGATTTTTAATGAAACTACTCTTTTGATGGGTATAATGCGATTACAGACATCTATGGTTTTAAATCCCAAACAAATCTTTTCTTTTCTTAACATAGTGAAAATAGATATTATGTACGGAGTCTATTAGACTTGCTTTCTTTCTCAAACTTGCAGTTACTATGAAATAAATTTTCTAAGTCATTTTAAAAATGACGGGTCAATCAAGTAAATGATGTTTTCGTTTAGTTAGGTAATAATTGTCATGATTTTTTTTAAAAAAATGGTGCATTCTTCAATGATGAGGATTTTAAATGAATCAACCCTTCTTATGGGTATAGTGAGATTACCCCTAATAAATGTATGGTTATAAACCCCTATTAAATCATATTTTCTTTTCTTAACATAATAAAAATAGACTTTATATACGGAGTCTATATGACTTGCTTTCTCTCTATCTATAACGCAATCTCTCAAACTTGCAGTTATTATAAAATAAATTTTCTAAGTCATTTTTAAATGATGTTTTAGTTAAGTAAATGATGGTTTAGTCTTGTTATGGGTATAATGAGATTACAGACACCGATGGTTATAAATCCCAAACAAGTCATATTTTCTTTTCTTAACATAGTAAAAATAGACTTTATGTACGGAGTCTATTAGACTGGCTTTATCTCTATCTATAAAGCAATCGCTCAAACTTCTAATTATTATGAAATAAATTTTCGAAGTCATTTTAAAAATGATGGGTCAATCAAGTAAATGGTGTGTGTTTTTTTTAGTTATGTAATTATTGTCTTATGATTTTCTTTAAAGAAGGTGCATTCTTCAATAATGAAGATTTTTAATGAATCAACTCTTGTTATGGGTATAGTGATATTACGGACATGCATGGTAATAAACACCAAACAAATCATATTTTCTTTTATCATAGTTAAAGTAGACTTTATGTACGGAGTCTATATGACTTGCTTTCTCTCTATTTATAAAGCAAAATCTCAAACATGCAGATATAAAATATTTTAAGTCATTTTAAAAATGAAGGTATAGTTAAGTAAATGATGTTTTTTTAGTTAGGTAATAATCACTTTATGACTTACTTGGAAAGAAGGTGCATTCTTATATTTGATAAAGATAACAAATAGGAACATTAGTTTTCTTTTTTTTCTTTTGATATAAAAACTCGTCAATTTCACTTTCACAAAAAATGTTTATACCTTTTAATAGAATTAATAAAGTTTAGTTATTTGTTATTAGATTAAAAAAGGTAAAATTTCATAATTTTAAGTGTGACATCTATATCTAGCTATTTGTAGAAATGCATTCAATTTACAAAAAAAAATATAAAAATTTAATATTTATCAACAAAATGTCCAAGGAATGGTAGCATTTTGTTTTTAAAAGATTATTTTTTTAAAAAAAATATTGTTTAATATTTAAATTTACTTCATCATCTACATAATCATGAAAAAATAAAAAATGGTAATTTATTGATATGTATGCTTCAGTATTTTATCAATCGATTAAAACAATTAATTATAATAAATGGTTAAAGCGCCTGATGAAGTGAAAATCAAGTTTCTTTTTTTTAATCTGTCTCTGCTGTTTATTATTGTATGTTCATAAAAAAACTAAATTTCAAAGAAAAAAATCATTTATCTGCTAAAATGCAAAAATGGGATGTATTTTTCTTCATAAAATGCAGGCAAAGAAAACCGAAAGGTCATTTCGATATCTAACTTAAGGAATTGAATAACTAGTTATTAAATAACTAGATAAAATTTAACAATTTTAAGTACAACATATATTCCTAGGCATTTGCAAAAATATATTCAATAAACAGAAAAAAATTATAAATTTAATAATTATCAACAATGCTATGTCTAAGAAAGGTAGCATTTCATGCTGTAAAAGCTTCAATTTTGTATATTGTATGATATTTAGTTATAATCCATCTTTTGAAGGATCATGGAAGAAATAAAGATGGCAAATTATGACCCTCTATAACTTTCAACAGTTGATCCACTGTCTAAACAAATTATTTTTGATTATAACACAATGTTGTTTTTTTTCAAAAAAATATATTACTGTTGTCTATTACTGTGTATTTACAAAAAAAATCAATGGGAAAAATTCCTTTATCAGTTAAAACGAAAAATCAGGATGTATTTTTCTCGAAAGGAAGCAGACAAAAGAAGGTCGAGAGGTCAATTCGATACCAAACCGAAGGAATTGAATCTAAAAGGAAGAAGAAAAAAAAGTTGCTCTTTTCGAATCGATCAGAAAGTAAAACACCCTTCAAAGTAGTCGACGTGAACTTTATGGCCTTTATAAGCCGACGTTTGACATAAATTTCTTTACGATTTGGAAGATAAGGAAGGCCGTAGGATTCGAAAAAGCTGTTTGGTATGCAATTCTATTCGTGCGAGAGGATTGTCTTCTCGAAATAGAAATGTTTCATTCTTTCGGGTGTAAAACTATACCCTTCATAGAAAGGATAACAAAAGTAGACTAAAGAAGAAGAAGAAGAAGAAGAAGAAAATGCTATATCCTACCACGTGGATATTTCACTTTGAGAAAAAAAAAAGGGCATTCAAAACTGAAAAGTTTTTGGCGTTTTGTCGGTATAAACTTTTATTTATGTAATGATTTATGCAAAATTTTAAATAAAAGAGGGGGCATATAAAGATTTTTTTTTTCTTCTTGAAGAAATCAATAGACTTGAAGATTTGTAGTTTTGTATGTAAATTGTAATTGAGTTAAATTCGGATTATTCTAAAAGGCAAAGTCTTTAATTATAAAGTTTCATTTTGGAATGGCTGAGAATGGAAAATTATAGGTCAAAATCTGAAAAAAACCTAGTAATATTTTACAGGAAAACATGACAATTTTATTCCTAAAACGAATGAGAGAAAAGAGTTCATAAATCCTCACTTGTCTGTAATCACGCTTTATGCCTTATGGTAGGTTAACAATGGATATTAGAGACATCTAGTAGAAGAATAAGGTTTTTTTTTTTTGTAAATGGAAATGCCAATATCCATAGCCACAATATTTGGGTCAAACACTTATTTTATGTTGATCACCAGTCTCATTGCATTTATCTTGGGCGACGTAATAGATAGAGATAGGCATTCTTATTTACATTAAGAGTGATCTAAATCTCCACATGCTCTATAGTTAACATTCATTGACAATAACAGATACAGCACTGCTAATCGAAGGTGACATTTTTTTTTATTTTGATGAAAATAAAATCTATGATCTTTTTTAAAGTATTAAAATCAGTGTAAAAATTTTATCTAATAGTTTTTCCTTCATCGCCATTTTAAAGAGAAATTTTAACTGCAAAGAGCAGCATACTGTAGTTTACTGTTTTTATCACTCACAGGTTATTTATTATGCGCATTTCTTAAATCTTAGTATTAAATCGGGCTATACTGAGCGAACCTAAACAGTCATTAAGCGGAATTGTATGATTTCTAAAGAATATTTATAAAATTCATTTTTTTCTATTTCATTTTCACACATCATCTATGCAATAAATAAATAAAAAGTTTCTCAAAACTTTATTCTAAAATAATTAATTTCTTTTTCAAAGAATCTTCCAAAATGCAACATCCGTTAGATTTCGTTGCTATTTCAGGAAAAGAAATTCTTCCATTTTAAAACATCTTCTGCCACCAATTACAAAAAACTCTACGAAATTGACATCTTCATTTAGGACATTTTACTTTAAGGATGGACGATTAATACTGCTTTTAATTGACACTAATTTCTTTCTAGAGTTATAATTTCTTCTAATTTTACTGTTACTAGTTTCCAACTGTTAATATTTTAGATAAATTCGAGACTATTTCCTTCCCTTTCACTAAATGTTACAATTGATGCCACCTTAAGGTGTGTAATAGGCAATAGATTCAATTTAATTGCTTGTCCCATACGATTTTAGAAGAAATAATATGGAGTTCAAGATTTTAGAATTGTGTTCTTTAAATGTAATTTCCTTTAAAAATTGTTTTGTATAAATGCACATAAGGTATCCAAGCAATTTTTTTATTATCAAGTGAAAAGAAATTAAAAACATTTATATCTTCATGATTTGTTATATCTTCTAATAAATATTTCTGTATAAGTCATAAGTAGTGACAAATAATGATGACTGCTTTTGATGCGTAATGGAATGCTTATAGATAAAATAATCTATAAGTATCTACAAAAGAGTCATTAATATTGACTAAAAAATCAAACCAGTTTCATTTATCATGCATATACAAATTAATATATAAAAAGAGGCACACTGTTGAGAAAAATATATATTAAGAAAATACAACACAAAATATTTAATGAAGAACTTTAAACATCAATTTTAATTTACATATTAAGGAATATACTTCCACGTTGAGAATAATTTATTAGTAAAGATAAAGAGAATCTATTTTAAAACACATGAATATACGGGTAATCAGTTAAGCCCAGATAAAACACAATAACCAAATTTTTCAAAAGTTTTACAAGTTAAGTTAAAGTATTACTATTCTAGTTCTAATGACTTACAATCTGTAAGTCATTAGAACTGGAATAGTAATATTAATTTTAAAGATTACTGAGTTAGAAAATCCGCATTGTGGTTATCATAATTTAGAATTAGGTTATCATAATTTTAGAATTCTCGCATATCCTGTCACTAAATTTTTTCCAACTTTATGATTAATTATATTAAAATATGTTAAAGTAAGTAGTGAATAAAAACAAAGAAGAAATTTGTTTAACAAAGGCTTCAAGAATATAGTGAATGCATGGTATATCTAGAATCAATGATTCGTCTTCAAGAAGTTTCTAACACAGATATCTTAGTATTATTTTGCAACCATGATTTTTCAGTTCGCTCCAGATATCTAATAATACCAAAATAGCATTTGTTATTTATTATTAAAAATGAATTTATTTATTTATGAAATTTACTATGCTTATCCAAATTTCTGCATTTTGGTTTTCAGTTAAAAATATTTTTGATATTGCCTGTTAAAATACTATTATTCCATGAAAGTTCGGAAATTAAAATTCAAAAATTTTACAGCTGTTTTCATATATACAATATGATCAATGTATATCAAAACTCTTCTTTTTTATTTAAAATCTGTGAAAACTTTTAATTTTCAAACTCATCAATATATTTCTATTTTTCTTTTATTAATTTAGTTCTTGATATATTTTAAATAATTTTAGAGTTAAGAAAAATATAAATATAGAATATGGATTCTCATTTATATCACAAAACTGGGCATTCCATTCTCAAAAGAATAGTTAAGCTTTTGCAAAACTTTAACTGAAAAACAACAAATTATTTTTCTAGATAGCCTTAGAAAGGAAACACCCGTTCCTCTTCTCTATTATTCCGAGAAAGAAGAAATTCCACGCGAAAAGGATTCCACATCGTAACGTAATTTCAAAACATCTGCTGCCATCAACTACGAAAGAAGTCACGGATATCCTGGATGTTATTAAGTCCCTTTACCCTTAAGAGTGGACAATTTCTACAGCTTTTAAATGACATTAATTTCCCTCTAGAGTTATAACTTCTCCCAACTTAGCTCTACTTTCTTTAAATCTTTCAAGATGTTGGTAGAATTAAACACCATATTCCTCCTTTTCTTTAAAGAAATTACAACTCTGTCAAAAAAAACTGTTCGTAGGAAAATGGTATTCAGTTTAATTGGCTATTGCATATATATTCCAAAAATTGACTATTCTGTTCAATATTCCTTAAAACAATTTAAATGTATTAAAACTTAAATCCTGTTTTGTTAAATCCTGAATACACATGAGATCAAAAGGTAAACTATTGTCTAACTTCTAATAATCTTCTTAAATATCTTCTTTTATTTTCATAAATGAAATTTTATGAATACCTAATAAATATAAAAGCATGTTTGTTTAATTGTTTAGTTTACTGGGGCAAGAACCATAACCAAATATACTATGTCAAGCATATGGTGAAATCAGAAAATATTTTTAAAATCAAGTGTTCAATATTCCTTAAAACAAAAGCAAATAGTTAAAACCACATACAATATGTAGATAAAAATAATAATTTTAAAGCAAGGCATTGATTAAAGAAAATATAAAATGATCGTCTAAATTAGACATTTTTAACTTTAAAATTTTAAAACCATACAGAAAATGTGCTAATCTTCTTTAATAATGCCAATAGCTTTAAAAAAATTAAAAATAATTTGGTACATAAAGGAGTATGCATACAGAGATGGAAAATTTTTGTTTTGAAACAAGTAATACGAAGAAATAAATATTTTTAAACAATTTAATACATAAACCGATGGAAAATCCAAAACTATAAAATTATACAGATGTTCAAGATACGGTAATTCTAAAAATTGATTACCTAATTTTTTTATACATAAAATTGTCATCAGTAAACTGAGTTTTTAGTTAATATTATATTCATTCATTTAAAAATATTCTTTAAATGTATTTGATATTTCCAGTTTTCTGGATAAAAATTTTATTGTATGGTTAAATGATTATAAATTTCTCAATTATATTCTTATTCAATTTAGAATCAATAATTTTTAAAATTTTCCTTTCTGTTTCAACCATCTTTTAACTCCAGATATCAGCAAGTTCTCCAGACAACTTTTAATTAGAAATCTTGATTATATTGGGAAAAATATATAAATTAATTCATACTGCATTTTGAATAATTGCCAAAAGGATTGAGAAAATATATTGCTATAGCCCATGTGTAACTTGGAATTCATTTATCCATCCTTAAAATAATACCTAAACTCTTCCGGTATTTTAACCGAAAAATAACCAATTTCCTTCTCCAGACAGCTTCTGAAAAGGCAACACCCCTTCTGCTCCACTACCATTCCAGGAAAGAAGAAATCCTCCATGAAAAGGATTCCACATCGTAACGCAATTTCAAAACATCTGCTGCCACCGGCTACAAAGGAAGCTACGGAAATCCCGGTCGTTATTAAGTCCCTTTACCCTTAAGAGTGGACAATTGATACGGCGTTTAACTGACACTAATTTCTCTCTAGAGTTATAACTTTTTCCAACTTTACTCTCCTTTCTTTCCATCTCGTAAGATGTTAGTAGAATTAAAAGCCGTACATCTCCCTTTTCCTCAAAATGTCACCTTTCTGTCACATAGAGTGGCTGGATTAGAGTGGCATTCTTATTAATTAGCGATTGCACACTTTTTGTGAAAAGGAAAATGGTCGTTGATGAGGCCTATTGTTTAAGAGCATTTCTATTTATGATTTTAAATGACAAAAATTAAAAAGTTCTCAATCATTTCTCAAATTAATTTCATATGAACAATAAACGATCAATACATCTAAAGAATACAATATATATATTATACTTTATTCTAATTCACAATAAAATGGCTGCATTAATATTATAGTTTGTATCAATAAATTTACAATGATTATACTAATACTATACTGTGTACTAATGTAAAATACAATAATATTGTATTAATACTCTAATTTGTATTAACATAAAATACAATGGGTGCTATAATACTACACCTTGTATTAAGGCAAAATTTAATGATTGTATTAATATTATACTTCGGATTATAATATTTCAAAAAATACTTTTGCCTTGCAAGATTATATTTTTTCTCAATGATTATTTAGCCATTTAAAATTTAATTTACTTCGATAAACGTAAATTCCGACACAATACCTTTTTTTCATTATCATTATACTTTGTATTAATGCAAAATAAAATGATTGCATAAATGCGTTAATTTGCACTATTTCAAAAAACAACAACGATTGTGTTAATACTATAGTTTGTATCAAAAAAATTACAATGAATATATTAATACTACTTTGTGTACTAATGTAAAATACAATGATTACAATAATACCATGTTTTGCATAAATATAAAAGTTATTGTAATAATATTATACTTTGTATTAACGCAAAAGAAATTGATTACATTTACAATGCTATACATCGTATTAACGCAAAATATAATGATTGTATTAAGACTATACTTTGGATTACAATATTTGAAGCAATAATTTTGTATCTAATAAGAAATTCTATATTCACAAAGTAAAGGTTTTTGATACATTTATTTAAAATTAAGGTATTTTAAATGGTTTTATGCTGATACAAATTTTTCAAGAGGCATTTTAAAGGCGTCAGTGTAGGGCTTGCTTAGCATCAGCCCAATGAAAAATCGACAGAACGCCAAGTTAAAGACCCAAGAAAGGACGCTATCGTTAATTGAATCTTCTTTTGCCCCCATCTTAGAACTCTTAATCCTGTAAATCTCCGCGAATGCTCTGCAGTACTCCATAAAAGTAATTACTATCCTGTTATGCCCCGTAGAAAGTTAAGGTTATCTTCCGACTTGGATGGCGTAAATCTGCATAGAAAACCGGGGAAGGAATCTGATACTGCCGCTTCGCAAGCTCGCGTTTTTCCCCGAGAAACTTTTGTTGCCCTTATCATGCGTAAGTAAATTAGACCAGTGCATTCTGTAATTAGATAAATGGTTGCGGTGGAATTAAAGTCGAGAAGATAAGTCGAATGATGCGGAATGCGAATAACTTTTCCGCTTGTTTACCAGCTTTATTACGAATGAATTGTTTTGGATACAGAGCTAAGAAAACGTAATATTTTGGTGTGAAGGAAATATAAATGAAAATTTATCTTAAGAAAAATGCTTTGCCGTCGGCCATATTCATATGAGGAAGGAGCATATCACTATAATACACTAATAAAAGAGTTCATTCCAGAATTCACTTTTCATGAATAACTGCATAAGAATATAATAAGCCGGCGTTCTGGCACAGAGATATCGCGTCTTCCTTGTGTTCAAAAAGTCCTGGTTTAAAGCATGGTTGCTCTTCTGTGTGCTATCTGTGAAATGTATGACTGTGCCCGCTGCAAAAAAAATGGTTGTGCAAGCAAATGTGGTGAGTGTGTAGCTAAGTCCTACTCATGGCCCTAGTTGGCGGTACTTCAAAAACAAGAGACGGTCCTTTCGTCTTAAATTGATGCTGTTACAGCGGGGAGCTTATCTATAGCAAAAGCCATAAGTAACAACAACAGAATATAATAAAGAAGGCGGATAACTTTTTCACTTGTTTACCAGCTTTATTAAGAATAAATTATTTTGGATATAGAGTTAACAAATTATAATTTTTTTGTGAAAGAGGGGTATAAATGAAAATTTATCTTCAAAAAAACTTTGGCGTTGACCATAATCTTATGAGGAAGACTCTAATCACTACAATACATTTATAAGAGAATTTATTACAAGATTCATCTTCTATGAAGAACTGTTAATGGATATCAAAAATTTAAGATTGATTATTGCTATTCAAAATGTTTTACTTCTGATAATGGCAGGATCAACGATAAATAATATTTTTTCATATTTTGTTTTAATTACGTCTACCCCTAGAGGGTATACATTCAGCTTAAACAGAAATCTGAAAAAGTATTGTAATCTCTCCAATCTTCTTTAGATCTCCCCAAGTCCAAAACGCAAATTTTTGAGATTGCATTTTACTATCTTTCCACTTGTCCATCTGTCTGGGAATGGATGGTTAAAAAAATAATTTGAGTTTGATTGATGGTATTCAAACTATATAATGTACACGAAATTTAGATTTTCATATCAAGTTTTGAAGCAAATTCATTCAGAGGAAATCTGTATGCCTGGCTGTCCACATACAATTGAACGTGGTATTTACAAAACGTAAAGAAACTTGAAAAATAACATATACTCTATTGACTTAATGTCTTAAGTGTAGACTCGTATTAAATCTTGAATTAATTCCTGAAAGTATTAACTATATCTTTGTTTCTCTAGCATGAAAACCTGGTGACTCAAAAAAGCTGGTCACTCTTAAATATATGAATTTGGTATGCAATTTTTCGATTACAATTTTCTGTTTCTATGTCAATTTTTTCATTTGATGGTTGGAAAAAGTCGTTCATAATACTCGTTTAGATTTCTTTCTCTTATGTCCTAATTATCAACTAGTTTATTAAACAACTTCATTTCCGTCTGCTTAAATCAACAAAGATTGCTCCTTCATAGCATTATCTGTTGTTGTTGTTGTTGTGTTGTGAGTAATGGCACTTGCCGTGGACAAGCCTTCGCTGATACGACCAGCAGATTTTAAGTCTAAGAAATGCGTCTCTTTGTTTTTACATGTAGCGCCATCTAGGGCCAAGAGTACGACTTAGCTACTCATACGTCACAACCCTTTTTAGGGGGCGGACTACATTCATGCATCTCAGATCGTAATTTAGACCTGGAAAAGAGAACGATCACCTCTGCCCCAGTACCCCCAGTGATATTACTCTCGATATGGAGGACTTTGCGACCACGAACAGATTTAACGAGCGCCAATCGCCACACACTCGGGGTGTTTTTTGGCCGGTAAGCTTCTAACCCGTAACCTAAGGAGTACGAGTCCAACGTACTATGGCCCTGCATTATCTGTAAATACATTTGGTCAACGACAAGTGGTTAACACACAAATGCCATTTTCTTTGGTTATTTGAGGGACTTATGAAGCATATAATATTGATGCATGCTAGGGACTCTGAAACTTAAAATCTAAATTTATGTTCAAAGCCAGAAATTACATTTAAAGGAAGTAATAATCAATTTACATAATTATAGAAAATTAGACGGGAATATTTCAAGAAGGCGAGACTAGTTTACTAATTTATATATGATTTTGGAGAGATGTTCTGAAAGATCCAACAAGCAATATCTCAAAATTATATTTATTTGAAAAATGAATTTTACTAACGGCTGTCAAAATGTACTAACGGTGATATCACATAAAAAAGAATGTATCCAAGAAATATAGTTTATGTATTCACAAACTACAACACGAAGAATAAAAAAACATTGAAATTGACTCAAATTTTTAACACATAACCTATTCAACACACATTTTATATATTCACACATAAACAATATGTTGTCTTATTAATAATTCAAATCATTAACCTTTATAATGCAACATTGTGATGATAATTATAGTTGTCTTAATAACCATTCTTGATATTTTTGAAAAAATATGTTAAAAAGGCTCATTACAGAAAACAATTTGTTGACTTAAAAATCTGATAATAATAATTACTACAAGCTTATTTAGCTATTATATCATGTTTTTATTATTCATCTAATTATAGTAATATACTAGCAATTTAGTAAATGCAACCACGAAATATTCTTTTATAAAATAAAATATTGAAAACGTACAACAGTAAGCATTTTCTTTCGAATTGTTCACTAACAATTATTTGGCCATCATCAATAAAGTTAGAGGACCGTTGCTTAAATATGATAAGTATATCAATTATGTGTTATTACAAATAAAATGTATAACAATTGAAATTAAATAAAAACCATAATAAAAAGAGCATGATAAATAGAATTGTGGAAACGGGACGTACATAAAACAAATCAATAATTATACACATATATTTCGCTTAAAAACGGGTAATAAATAATGTGGATTTTCAATTTCAGTACGGTATAATAAATGGCTGAAAAATTGGATTCTTATCATCATGTCAGAACATGATGGTGTTTTTGGGATGAGGTTTTTGGCTTCAACAAAAATCCGTAGGCGAAAAATTGAAATTTTATTATCTGCACGGGCATCTCAAAAAAATCAGCTTTTAATAACGTGTTCCTATTGCATTTACAAAAACTCTGATTTAAAAAAAAGTTAAAGACATCAGCAAATAAAATCTAGAAAAAAATCATTTTGTGTACTTATTTTATAAAATGAAATCAACTGAAAATGTGATATTTTTTAAATAATAAATGCAAAACAATTTTTTTGGATCATTTGCAATACTAAAGTGACTCATTTAATGAAACCATTAAAATGAATAAAAATATAAGTTAAGTTGCACGAACACGTGGTGCTTGACCGTTCAAGGAATTTATGTTTTGACAAGATACATTGAAATATGCATACCAGATTTTTTAAATCTTATATATATATATATATATATATATATATATATATATATATATATATATATATATATATATAAATGTTAATGCAATAGTTACATTTTGCAAATTATAGTATAATATATTATAGTATTTATTTAATAATTACATTTTACATAAATACAAAGTATCATTTAAATGCAAAAATTATCTATGTCTGAATATACTTTTATCAAAATGAATTTTTATTTCTCACTTGTTAATTGGTGTTGCTAAACGACTTAAGTAATCGAACGAATTAGCTAAGATATATAGATTATCTGATAATTCTTAAACATATTACAAAAAATGCACAAAATTAGTGAAAAATAATGCATTTTCTCCGATTCTTTATAGTAAGTTTTATTACACGTTATTTTTATATATTTAGTATTGTCTAATTGCTGACGTTATGTGAGGCTTGATAATGGTTTAATGAGAAACTCTCATTTAGTTCTCTTAACAAATTGTTCATAATACACCCTTTTTTTTCAAATTGAGTTATGGATATATTCATCAGATACGTTGCATTAATTTGTGCCGAGTTTACAACAGGTTATCATGGTTGCTATTCCATTTATAGCTCTGCAAGTGCTTACATTTGTATGACACAAAATTGAGTATTGCTTTGACATGCTATGTACAATTCAGAGTCTCTTCTTTTAAACGATTTAACAATTTATCATTTCAATGGATTCCTCCTTATATGAACGTTTAGTTTAAGGAAATAGATAATTCTTTGGTAAAAAAAAGGTGAGGATGAGACCACATATCTTACTAGACTTGCGGATGCAAATGCTTTTGCAAAGAACTTATTAATTTTTCCACTATAATAATACAAAATACCACAAAATCATGAAAATTCTCGCTGATGGGTCAAGAAAATACCAAAATTATGACAACTGTCCTGACGAGAAACATAGATCGCACTATGTCTTTAACTGCTCAGTAGCTATGGCAGGACTCAGTAGCTGTGGCCTACTGGACTACTCTACTGAGAAGGCCTCTGCCATTGATATTGCTAAGACATTTCAGATGCACTATAATGTTTGATTTTTTTTCAGAGGACATGACATAAAAATAACAACAATCTATCTAAGATTCTTCAGTTACTTTGTTTATTTAAATTCTTCTTTAGTAGCTCGAAAAAAATTATAAATTTCATCTTTGTATTTTTCCACTTTTTTATGCTTTACTTACAAAATTATGTTAGAATAATTAAATTAATTAAACTTACTGATCATCCCGTTTTAATGTTTTTTAAGGAAAAATTGTTTTGAAGTGAGTAGCTATATATATTTTTTATAAGGAGCAATTGTATTGAAGAGAGTAGAAATGTCATTTACATTATTATTGTTTCATTCTTTACAATAGGGTACACTTTAAAACGCAAACAAATTTTTGTGGATACTTATGCATTAGACCGTCCCAATGAGTTGCTAAACCGCCAAATTTGGCAATCCTGCAATGGAGTAATCCGTTGATGTTTATCACCAAATTTAAATTCGTCGCCAAAAAGCTACTAAACCGTTGTCGAAGACGTCTAATATGTAAGTACCTTTTTGTGACAATTATTATCTAATATAAGAATATGAAAAGATACAAAGTTCTGTTTGCAGTAAAATTTTTGAACTTGATACAGTTTTATATGAAATATACCCAAAATACCATAAAAATGTGTAAGCCTTTTCATTAAAAAGTAACTTTTTGTAGAATTATATCCATCTTTATAGAATATTTAAATGTCTTTTTTTTAATTCTCAGAATATATACTAACTTCTTCCTTTACGGTAATGGAATGATGTGAAATTTTTATTCATCATTGTATATAGTTATTAATAAAAGGAATTTAATTTTTTTGATATTTATAGTAGATAAAACATTCGTTGTGCCAAATTAATAAATTTTACTTAATAGGAAAAATTTTCCGAATTCAAGATAAATCAAAAGAAATTCATAGCATAACATAAAAGGAATTTTTCATTTAAAAACATAAAATAGGTTTGAAGTGAATAACTATTACAGCTTAATAAATGCATTTTTATAGTAATGCGTAGAAAACTGCATTTAACAAGAAATAAAGTGTATCAAAATGAAACAGTAAAAATAATAAAAAAATACACTAACTCCCACTGGCATAAGCGTTTCGTTTTTACCCTCAAATAACTACATTAAAAAAACTACTTGGTGAAGTCTGAATAGAAAACGAAAGAGTTCGCATAATATAAGTTTTTTTCCCTCCCCGAAATGAAAGATTAGGGAACTTTTACCATCCAATAGAAATTTATCGTTTACTTAAGATAATCCATTTTGATTCCTGAAGCCAAAAAGCAGGCTTTTAGCTCTTAAAATCAACGAATATACATTCGCTCATAAAGGAAGCTTTACAAGTCTCCATTTTGATCAACAGAAGCGTTTTCTCTTATGTTCTCTTTTCCTGGAGCGGAATTGGGAGCAATTTTCTTAATAGTTTCCAAGAAGTTCTTTTGCATTAATGCAATAAGTGCTTCTGGCATCTCGCATGCATATTCGCCATTCCTTTTATTGGCTCTTTTAAACATAGGTATGGGAATCAACATTTATGTTTTCAGTGGGAATAACTATATTCACTCTGAAAGTAGTTTATTTAAAAAGCCGAAGAAAACAAAAATTGTTTGCTTTTATTCAGTTTTGAGGCTTTTTATACCAGTGAATCAGTATATGGGACTGTTTCCTTATTATCTTATTTCTTAAAGTGTGAACTAAAAGTCAGCTGATATTTTGAAATCAGCTCGTATTTTTTTATCATGTCAGACCATGGTATTGTTTTTGGTATGAGGCTTTTGCCTTCAACAAAAATCCGTAAGCGAAAAATAACAATTTTACTATCTGCACGAGAATCACAAAAATCTGCTTTTAATAACACGTTGCCACTGCATTTACAAATGCTACGATTAAAAAAATAAGTTCATGACTACATAAAATAAAATCTAGAAAAATGTTATTTTCAGCACGGGATTATATGAAATGAAATGAATGGGAAATGTGGCATTTTTTTAAACAATAAATGCGAGAAAAAGTTTTATGGATCGTTTGCAATACTAGAGACTAATTCAATGAAACCATTAAAATGAATAAAAATATAATTTAACTTGCTCGAGCCCGTGGAGCCTGGTCGTTCAAGAAATTATGTTCTGACATGATACATTGAAATATGCTTAGAAGATTTCATTTCAATCTTTTATTTCTTAATAATATGAAGAAATGTATAATAGTGCTTGCAGGGTTCGCCGAGGAAAATGCACAAAGTAAAACTGTATTTATCTTACTAAACATTTTGTTTTTTAAGGCTCCATAGATTAATATCCCAAATTTTTTAGGTTATTTGAAGAATTGAAAACATGGTACAACTTATTGCTCATAGTAAACCAAAAACAACAAAACATTTCTAGGTTATTATAAGGCAGAGGAATCATTGACCCGACATCCATTAAACAGCCATTAAGATATCTATAAAACTATCTTCCTTTTTATAAAGCTATTTTCCAAGGGAAGTAATACTACAGATTCGTCGCAGCGATAAATTAATCATATGTGAAACTTGCAGTATTTGAGATAATACCGCGTGGTGTCAACTATCACATATCCACATACGGAATGCCTGCTAACTTCCAAAACTCAACACAAGATATGCAGAAAAAAAATGAGAAACGAGTGTCTGGAAGAATTCACAAACTGTAATGAATTTAAATTTCCAACTGTTAGCTCTCATTCCTGATGAATAATAAAATAGTAATGTATTTTATTTTTCAATAGCCCGAAAAACATGAAATATTTGTTCATGTACAGTTTACATAATTACGCACTCCGTCTCAAAATATAGACATAAGCACTCTGTCAATAAAATATAGACATAAGCACTCTGTCAATAAAATATAGACATAATTATTAATATAATATTCAGAGAAAAAAGGGATGAAATTATTTCGAAGCATGCATAATTATAGACCTAAATGACAAACAAACTAGGATTAAATAAAATATAGACATAATTATAAAATAATATTCAGAGAAAAATGGGATGAAATTATTTCGATACATGCATAATTATAGACGTAAAATACAAACAAACTAGGATTAAATTTTAGAAATCTGGAAAGACACAGCAAATCTTGAAACTATACTATTATTATGAATGTGAACGTTTGGATGGATGGATGATAATGATAATCAATCACGCCAGAACAGCTAAACGAACTTAGATGAAATTTAGCACAGAGACGGATTATAGTCTAGAATAGAGAATAGCCTACTATTTATTCCGGTTATTTGAGTAGTTAATTTTTTATTATTTAAAAATTAACTCTCTTTCGAAATATCTTCATTTTCCCACCACCAAATGCTTGGGATTTCAGTTACTTTTCACGTTAGTAAGGTTAGATTTAGTATATTTTCGAATGGTTATTTTAAACGATTATGTTTATTTTTCCAGTGTTTGATGCATTTCAAATTAAACATTGCTAACCAATCGATCTTTCAGATTTGTTCTGATGCACTTTTGAAATAAAATAAAACCTAATAAAGGAAATTAAAAATTTCTAATCTGCATTGCGTTACCATAACTGAAGTAGAAATTTCACGCATTTGTGTTGTCCCAGTCAGCGTTGAAATTTCATGCATGCTCAGTGTGTTCTGTTTATTAAGATTGATTCGGACTTAATTTTGTTTTGCCAGACTAATCAGCAAAACGATTTTGAGTAATTGGCTTGTTGCTTTGTTTCATTTTAGGTACACACTGTAAATAGTGTTTAGGTTATTTATGTGGGCTAATCTCTGATATAAAACCATTTGGTGCTATGCGAGGTTGATAAACTTTCGGTAGTGCTTTGTTTGGGTTTACATTGCCACCGTTTTTTATGATATTGTAATTCATTTTTTTTTGTTCATTCCCCTTGATTGTGCATATTTCTTTTGCTTAATTTCATTATTTTCGATTAAAGTTTTTCGCGTGCATTCAATTTTTCCGCATTTATTGTTCTTTTCTTCTGTTTTTCCGCTAATTTGCAGAAACTTTCATCGAAACCTTACCATGAACTTTAAATTTGTTTAATATTTGATTAAGCCCATTTATCAAAGGTGGGAGTATGTGGAATTAATCTATTCATTATTTCTTTGTTTAACTTTTCTGTATTTTGTTTTGGCAACTGAAATAATTTGTATCTTATCGTATTGTTTGTATCCTTATCGTTTTGTTGTGAATATATTCGAAGTGCTTCTAAGTAACTTTACTTTTCGTAGCAATAAAGTGATGAAGAGATATTAATACAGTGCATTTTTGTAGTATCTAACACTTACTATTTAGTACGGTATTGCTGCCTTTCGTGCCACATTCAGCCTTTTCTTTAAAAGTTTGCAACAAGCTATTTTTTAACTAAAATTATTTTCAACGGCACAATAATGATACGATTTGATAGCATTTTACACAGTGATCATACCGTCAGTTCTAATGCATACGCACAAAAATAGAAAACGGATTGCCTCAGATATTATAGAAAATATTTCTTGAATGGATTATTTTTAAGTTAAGGGTTTCAATATTTAATCTTTTTTGGGGGCAGGTTGACTTTAATCACTTCAAAGACACTATTTTCTATCGAAAGTGCTAGGTTTTGAATTTCGTACAGAGTTAATCCATAGTACTATCACTGCTTTAATATCTGCGGTTCAGAAATATTGGTGAGAACTTTCTTAAACTTTTAATTTTAGTTCCGCACTTGTTTCCAGGAGTTTTAATTCCAGATGGCCAAGCGATTTCATTTATATAATTTATATGGAACCATATATTTGCCAAGGAAGATACACGAATATGTGTCTTGTCTTTTTGAAATTATAATTTGTCCTTTCAGAAAATTCTATAAGGGAATAAAAGGGTCCTCAAATATTTGTTAACAGTTCAGGAGTTAAATTATTCTTCACTATAACCACTACAAACCATTATTAATCCAGAGCCGTGCTATCAACTAAAATGTATTCTTGGTTTACTTCTAATGGCGGAAAAATTTATATCCATCTAGACCTCCTAAATTCCGATTTTTCTCGTCACTAAATATTGTTGACAACTCACTTATCATCATATTTCATCGTTTTCTTTCAGAAATGTATAGTTTAGTGGTTTACTTTAAGCATGGTTTCTTTAACATATTTTTTTTTTTAAATTATTCATTTAGATTTTCAATATTCTTCTGTGAAAGATATTTTTGGCACTGAACATTTGGGCATCATTTACCAAAGTTTAATATTTTTTGTAGATGGCATGTTTAAAGGGAATTTGCCATTGCACATACATTTATTCTTTGTGATTAGTCTATCCCTTACCAGACCACTATTCGACATTATGCAAAGTTTTATATTACATTTTAAATATAACTTTAAAATCTTGGATTTATCTTTCGAATCATTGCCTATAAATATCAAATATAAAACTTTAATCATCTAATTTATTCGAAATATATTTGCCTTTAAACATTTTGTTCAATTTATAAAAATAGCGAAATATTAATATAAAATAAATAAATGTATTCGAAAATCAGGGGATTATTTATCTTCATTTTTAAAGGCATTTATCATTTGCCTATAAAAATATTTAATTAGTAATATTTCTATTTAAAGTGAGATGATGATTTTTGAGGCAGATGATTTTTAGATGGAAAATTTTTTAACACAGTTTTCATTTTTTTTCTAATATTTTATGCAATAACACCGAATAATTCAATTATATATATATATATATATATATATATATATATATATATATAATATTGTGTATGTGTGTATGAGAGAGAGAGTAATGATATTTTAAACTAATTTCAGTTCTAATTAATTTCCAAATGTTTATCTTAATTTAGGCCATATTAACTTCATTCTAAAATATTCTTTTATTTCCTAATTCCATTCTACTTTTCCTACTCAAATTAATTCAACTAAATCTTTGTAAAATTGCTAAATTGGTTAAAATCTTAGAAATTCCTACAGTTCAAGTGAAGGGATAAAAACTTTTCCAGCCAAGAACATTCTTTTAAAAAATCCCAATATTTCCCTAATCAAAATCGGTACGTGAAGAGAAATCCCTATCAAAGTATCATGGTATATAAGACCAGGGATAAAGGATTTCCTTCTCTCTTACCCTCTTCCAATTTCATGCCACACCTTTTGTAGCTAAATCATGCCTCCTAGAAAGGAATAATCTTTCTCTCTGTATAATTATTATTAATAATAATATATTATTTCTGAATATACGAGAAAAGTTCTTTATCTTCGTATACAGTTTTTAACATATTTTTGGGGTAGGATTTACATACGCACTGAAAATGAATGAACCCTATAGACATTTGTTTTAAATAATATTTTTAATAATTAAAACGCTTCTATGTCAAATTATGTAACATATTGTTTTCTGTATCCAATTATCTCAAAAGTGATTTGTGGTTAATAAATACGAATTGTTTCGTATGCTATAAAATTTATTTTATCTTAGAAAATCTTATTTTAGAAGATAATGACATTCGTAAAGAGTAAAATTACCTTAGAAAGTCGTGTTTCAATTAAAATAATTCGGAAAATAATAGTATCATTACTACAAGACATTTTTACAACTGTTTTTGTAAAAATATATTATAATGTTGATAGGCATGCGCAATTAAGGAATAATTTTTTAAACACTTTTACAAAAAATAAATTATATTTTCATTCTAATCCATCAAATTCAACCATATTGAATCATAAGAGAAAACTTTAAAAAATTTTTAAAGTTTACTGAATTATTTAACACTTAATTTCCGAAACTTTTAAAAAGTGTAATAACAAATTCTTCCACTTTTCTTAACGCTGATAATTGTCGCTAAAAGAAATTTAAATATATTTTCTCATGCTTATGAAATATTATTTCTTACTAATATCTTTTTTGTTATACTAATGAAAAAATATTTATAAAAATATAATGTATTACATTCATTAACTATGTACAACTAGTATGGAATATTACTATAGTACAATAAATTCCATTCAATGAATATTATACTTACTCATAACATATCTTACATTTATTATGCCGAAATACATACCTTACATTTTTATGTCTTTTTTCATATGAATAATGAATGGAATATTATAAAATAAAGTTTAATATCCTTTATAATCATCTCTTCAAATATCTGGTATTAAAAATATGTAATCATTGTAATATGAAATATGTATGCCTACAAAAAATAATTGAATCTATTCATATTTATAACTTTCATTTGAATACCAAAATAGCAGCTTATTTGAATGGATTTATAAATAGAATTTTCCAATATAAATATAAGCTTTATTTTTCCATATCCCCTCCTCTCTTCAGAAATTATGTTATCTATTATATCAGAAAATATGCAATCGATGCAGTACACCACACATATTGCTAAACAAATAAAACTAAGTGTATTATCCTCTATATCAACATCTTTCAATATATTATATCAGTATTCAATGTAGTATGCGATATGTATGCCTAGTATTGAACCTCATGTACCATACTACAATTAATTTCATTAATAATTTATTGCTTTTATTCGTATTTAGTCTTTTGGTTTTCATTCTAAAATAACGGCTTATTTGAATGAATTTTTTCGATATAAACCAGTTTTACTATTCCGGATCTCCCATCGCTAAAAATATGTGATACAGAAAAATTAAATAAATTGTGTACACTACAGTATGAAAAAAATGCTATCATGATATAATGTATTATGTAAGATAAAAACTGCATTTATTCCTATTAAGTCAACATTGTATACTACAGTATTGTTTGAGAAACATGCTGTCAGGCTTTAATATATTACATAAGATAAGAACTGTATTTATTCCAATTTAATATTTACAAATATGATGCTAAAATAAATTCTACATCCTAAAAAATAAATTAAAAAATTTTTACAGTGTAATTCTGGGTTTAACTCAATATCATTTCCCGTTTCATTTAAAGATTATCACGAAACAGAATGAAATAAATCCTTCATCAATTCTTAATGTTTGACAAAACTTTGTTAAGAAACATTCGAGTGGATTTATATACTATACATCTGAAAATATTTGTTCTTCATAAATATTTAGTTTTTTATTCAAAAAATAAATAAATAATAAGGATTGAAAATGGAGGCAAACTAAATGATGAGGCACTGGTTGCAGTTAAATCTATGTACGGCTGCTTAAAAAAAGTGAATTAGGAACTGAAAAGAAAGCCAAACAAAAGTAAAATTTTTCGTAGAATTCTGAAATGTATCCAGATAAAAATTTAATCCCTTTGTTCTCGATTACAAACAAAAGACTTTTGCTTGTATTGCCAAATACAGCTCTATACAAACGCCTGTTTTTAAGAGATATGGCTTAATCCTGAAGCTTATAATACAGTAGTACTTTAATCCTTCTTGTAAAGTCTTACTTGATCCTTTAAAACAACAGTATTCGCAATCATTTAGAGTTTCTCGAAATTCCCAAAGTTATGAATTGTTGTTGCATAAAAGACGTTTAGTTTTTATTTTTGGTAAAAGTAATGTGGATATTTTTATTTTTTCACTTGCATTTGTTGAATTAACAGTTCGAAAATATTTTATTAAATATGACTGGATATCTTAAGCAAATATCATTTTGATGTATTTGCTTTCTTACGATTATAGCTTTAATTTTTTCCAAGTTCTTCTGAACTGAAAAATTTAGCTACAAATAGTATTCACAACAGTGTATGCATTGACTTCATGTTTAAATATTTTATTTTTTAATGTTCTACCAACCAATAGCAATATTTATTTTTATCAGAATATATTCTAAAATTAATGCCGTGCTTTTTTTTATGTCATAATTTTGTTTACAATCTATTCTATGTTTCGTAAAGAAATCTTATGGTAATAACTTTCCCATTTTGGAGAAAACAAATTGTTTTCATTTTATTTCTAGTTTTGATTCTTAGCAGCTAAACAATTACATAATCATTCGTAGTAAATATTAGTAGTTACTATTCGTAGTAAATATGTTTAACGTATTCATCCAGCTTTTCTTCCATTCATCAATTTTACAAATAAAACATTTATGAATGATTTAGGTATATATTTTATTTATATTAACAATTAAAAATATGGTATTTTTTAAATAACTTTTTTATAATTTTATAAAAAAAATACTTTTTTAGTATAATTTAAAAAAAAAACAATTTTCTTGGCTACCCAATACATTTTGCAGAAATATCAACTTATAAAAATATCTTTAATGAAAATAATTTTTTCATCTGTTTAAATTAATAAGGTTAAGGTTAAGGTTAATTTTAAATTTTAAAGGTTAAGGTTAAATTTTGTAAATATTTTTTATAAACTGAAGTTATGAAATTATTACATTTAATTAAACTTAGTGATATCAAGTATATATGATTTAAATGTTAATTTATATAGAGTGTTTATTTGGTTTATTATTTTTCAATACACATAGTAAACTCTTTAAAGATTGAAAAGCCCCAAACGCTCATTCAACAAAATTATCGAATTCCGAATCGCCTGATATCATGGGAAAATTTTCTCCGCTTTTCGTTAAATGTTATTGATTGAATACTGCTGGCTTGAAATATGATTGATTGAATACTTCTTCATTCATTCATTAGAAACATTAACTCAGAGGAATTAAGGAAACAGAGAATCTTTCTGTGAACTCGTAAAAATTTTCGAACATTTATTTCTTTAGTAGTCATAAGATCAGGGGGTGCATCTTTTTTATGTCAACCCCTTTAAGAATACGAACTATCACCACGATTTTCGACAGGGTTGCAAATCTTTTTTTTTTTTTTTTTGAAAAAAGAAATCAGACATTCCAGCGTTCTGAGGTACCTGAATTAGAATGATATTAAAAATGAGAGGATTAATATATGTATGATGAACTCTTACCCCTGACTTCGTGCTTGTGGAAATTTTGATGTGTATATGTGAGAACTAACAGTCTAAAATGTTATCGAAACTGTATGCATGCACACATTTTCAGCGTCAATTGGAGCAACACAAAGACGTGAATTTTAAGCACCAGTTGGGGTAACGCAATGCAGATTAGAAAATTTTAGTTTCAATTCATCTGTTTTATTTTCATTCAAAAGCACTTGTGAAGGAAACGAAAGATCTATTAATTTACAATGTTTAATTTTAAATTTATCATACACTACAAAAATAAACGGAATCGTTTGAAATAACCGTTAGGTCTAACATCATTAGAGGGGGGATGTTATGTTATGAAAACCATAAGGGTACTTTTCCGTTTGTCAGGCGGAAACGAACAATCGCCAAAGAAATTTGAGAAAATTTGGCAGATTTGTAAATTATTTGCTAACGGAAACATACCACTTTAAGCATATATAAAAAATATATATAGCTAACACACATGCAATTTAATTACAAAAACACAAAGTGGAACAGTTTTAATATATAGTCATTTTCGCCCAAAAAATAGTTTGCCACCAAATTTTAACGAAATGGCATTTCCAATCACAAGGTTTCAATGCCCGTTGCAGCAAATTAACGGAAAATAGAAAAAAATATCAATAAATGCAGTAATATGGAATGCAATAAAAAATTTAATCGAAAATGATGAAAATAGGCAAAAGAAATAAATTCAATAAGAAAAAAATCAAGAGAAATGAAAAGGAAATATATTAACAAAAGAACAGCATAAGAAAAAATTTAATAAACATTCCTTTAGAATAGTAAGATAATATTAAAAGAACACCGGAAATAGAAAAATAAAAACAAACGATTCAGAAAGCTCATACAGATGTTTTCAGATTTTTTTTTTATTTTTGGGCGGACAAGTTAGTTTTTAATTAATAAAAAATTAACCACTCAATGAACCGGAATAAAAATTAGCCTATGTTCTTTTGTAGACTATAATCTATCTATGTGCTAAATTTCATTGAATTTCCTTCAGCTGTTCTGGCGTGATTGAACCCCATCATCCATCCATCCAAACTTTCACATTTATAATAGTAGTATAGATTAATTAATTTTACTGTGTCATAAAGAAATGATCCTAAAAACTTGCACTTAAGGGTATCCTTTTACGAAACTATTTCTTTTCTAGCAAAATTATTATTAACATAAATGATTGTTAATATAGTTTAACTTAATGAAGTTTAACTTAATGAAATTAATGAAGAAATTTTTCTTTCAAAGTCTCAGAAAATCAAATTTGTATTAAATATAAATCTTTTCAGAAGCTAAATTAATATACAAATAACTTTTATTCAACATATACACTTTTGTATTAAAATGGTTACACTGGAGTCAAATCCATTAAGATTTGTGAACAATTTATTGGTACAAAATATAGTATCATTGTGAAGCAAAATATTCGCTAAACGCATTTCATTTGATAAAAACATCTTAATAAATTAAGAATTAAATGATTAATTCATTATGAGATTAATTATGTAAGCACTTAAAGCATTCATTCTGCTCATTATTCGGTATATATTTAAATCCCTCAGTAATTAATTTTCTTTATTAATTGATTCGTATCAAAATAATTAATATACGGAGCGATATTTTGCTACATAATCTCATGAGACAAAAGTAATGGAATCTGTGACTTTTCATTATTTGACTTCAATGTAGCATTTAAAGCCCTTAGGGAAAAAATAAAAACAAATCTGTGAATATCATATATGTATTAAACAGCTTTTATAAAGTTAAAAAAAAGACTTTTTTCACATCTTCGATAAATATTTTTTAAAGAATTATCTTTATTTTTACACGTTACTATTTTTATTAATGTTTTTTTTAATCTTGCTTTCTAACTTATTTTTAATCAGTGCCTGATTTTAACTTCTAAACTGACAACAGCAGAGCAAGCAATTATTGACTATCTAATATTTGTATAAGACCTGAAAAGTTTTATGTGTTAAATAAATATTAGTTGTACTCAAATGTGTTTTTATCGTCTGGTTGCAGTTAACACAAGGTATCAATATACATAATGTATAATTGAATTTCCTAAAAAGTCTGTTAAAAACTGAATGCAGTTTTTGTAGAATAGTTTTGTTTCAAATGAATTAAAACTGAAATGTAGGAATCTAAATGTAAAAGCCAAGTGAAGTAATTGTATTGAATTATATCAATACTTTAAAAAAACTGCTTTGAAGTTGCTTTAAGAATGAAGAAAATATTATATAATTTATTTTAGATTACATAATCCTTTTAGAAAATTAATAGTTTCTACATATATATTTGATTTAATTTTTGACATATTTTTAAGTTTGGCAAGTAATGAATTTTTCCATAAATAATAAAAGAATTTTGTAATTAACACAAGAAGGAATGTTATGAATTTATAAGATTAAATAATTAAATAATTTTGACCTATTCACTTATTAATATGAACTTTGTTGTATAATTTACAAATTTATTTAACATTTAGAACAAAGTAAAAATAAGGAATTCCTAAATTGTAGCAGTAATTTCTGAATATTTGTAATAAAATATATTTATCTTTCTTTCTAAAAAATCAATATCAATCTTAAGGTATGTATTTATTGTAAGGATTATTTTGTCTATATTAAGTATGTCTAACTGGCATAAAGTATCTATATTTATGCATAATTTTCATGTGCTAAATGTGACTAAATGAAAGCAGCTGAATAAATGTGAATAAGGAAAAGCATATAAATAAAGGCGACTAAATGAAAGCAGCTGAATAAATGTGAATAAGGAAAAGCATATAAATAAAGGCGACTAAATGAAAGCAGCTGAATAAATGCAACTAAGGAAAAGCATATAAATAAAGGCGACTAAATGAAAGCTGCTGAATAAATACAATTAAATGATGACGGCTGAATAAATGAGACTTAAATTGCAGTATAAGTTAAATATATGAGACAAAATGAAATCCCATGAATAGATGAGAGTAAATGAAAGCAGCTGCAGTTCAGTTATAAATGCCAATATTTATTCAACTCTATTGTAACTTCAAATAAGTCTATTTAACAACTTATTTGTGATAGAGAGGGAATATTTTTTGTACAAAAGAAATTTGTTTACAACAGTTGGTTTATGACATACTAATCTTGCTTTACAATATTTTAAATTTTAGTAAATATTCAGTAGCATCTAACTATTTAGCTTATGTTGAGTGCCATAATGACATTAACTTACATTATAAAAGTAATATGTTGCCAATAAGTAAAATTATTATAAATGCATGAAAAAATCCATTGGTATGTAATAGTTTACTACAAACAACAACGAGAAGCAGTCCTGACGTAACCCTTTCTTCATAACTCTAAAAATGATTGGTTTTTATAATGTAAATGAGTATTATTTACTCTTTAAGTTTTTTAGAAGTAGAAATCATTTTTAAAAATATGAATTGATTCGATCAAATACCTATAGAAAAATGTGAAATAAAAAACCTTAATATCTATTAATTTCATAATGATATTTTTATAAGTCACTTTAAAGTGATCCCATAAAACTTTTTCTGATAGAAAAAAAAGTATGATTCGTAAATTCGATCAAAAAGATTCTGTATGTTTAATACCATTAATTAAAATTGAGATTATTTGCTTCCTGGAACAAATTTCAAATAAAACATACATTTACAAAAACCAATATTACATCGTTGGTATGATGGCTAATACATTTATGGAATATCTGCAGATATTAATCATGATATAAAGTAAAAATGTATCCCAGAAGATGTAATACAATCCATAGAACGTCTAAGCATACAGGGTATAAATTATCGATATGATCTTCAGGGATATTACACCACTCATCAAGCAATTCTCTTCGAAATTTTGATAGACATGTAAGAGGTCATTGATGAGCTGAAACTCGTCGACCAAGCATGTCCCACGCATGCTGTGCTGGATTCAAGTTCGATGAGAATATTAGACAGTCCATACGTTTGATATTTTCCAATCGAAGGCATTTCTTTAGGATGTGTGCAAGGTGAGAACTACCGTGTCATCCATAAACATGAATTCTGCGCCCATGTCGCCCGAAACAAACAAACATGTTGTTTCAGAATGACGTCCTGATAGATTTGGTTTGCCATGGTTCCAATTTGAACATGCATGGCAGTTCTAGAACCCAGAATAATTTCTACCCAAACGAGCAACTCTGAACCGCCATAACTGTGTCGCTCAATGATGTTTTCTTGGTGGTAATGAGAGCATGGCACACCCCATATGAAAGTCCGGTGAGAATCAGACTGCAAGATAAACCTGGACTCTTTAGAAAACATCACACAGCCCACTGTTGCAGTGTCCACGATGTATTACCTCTATTTCAGACTAACCGCAGGTGAAAGTAAGTTGCAGTCAGTGGAACACTTCTGAAAAACCTACTAACATACACCAATCTGTCCTAAGAATCAATAGACGGACTGCCTTGAAACTGTAGTTCCAGTGGTTGAAGTGAGCTGGCAAGAGAGATCTTATGCTAGGCTCTGTCTTTTTCTTTTAAAAGTAACTGCCAAATACCGGTACTCATTTGGCGTTGTAACTCGAAGGAGACTTGGGCTATAATCTATATTCACATTTCCATTATCTTGGAATCGTTGCCAAAGCCAGGTTGGTTGGTTGTGTGGGGTTTATTGGCGCAAGGGCCATATTTGGCCATACTGCGCCAAGCAAATGGTAAAATTATAAAATGTAGAAAATATAATCCTTTGGTAAATTAAGACATGAGTGATGATATTAAATCATATTAGTTTAATGAGGATAATGACTAGAGAACAAAATTTAAAACACTGTACCATAACAGTTTGAAACAATGATGTTAATGTATATGAACTTAAAATAAAAGTTAAATATACAGAATAATAAAAAATTTCATATTCAAGTAAAAAACCCAATAGACCTTAAGAATTTAAAAAAAACACATTTGGGTGATATTTTTCACCCACCAGGTCTCGTAATGTGAAAGAAGTCAAGGTAAAAAAAACAAACAAGAACGATGAGAATTAAAAACTGGACATTCAATTAAAACATGACGAACAGTAAAAGGAACTTGGCAGGTGTTGCACATAGGCGCATTTTCCCCATATATTAGATATTTATGGGTAAAGCGTGTATGACCTATACGGAGACGAGTCAAAGCCAGGAGTTGACACTCTTGACGATTCCAATGTTTCTCGCATATTTACAACTGGTAAGCTTATATTCCAGACTGTGGATAATATTACCATTTAAAAATATTCAAAATACGTCTTTTGTGTCATCACTGTGCCGCTTTTTCACTGAAAGGCTCATAACGAGCTGGCGAACCCTCTTATGCTTTCCTCATTGTGACGTATTATAGGTGCCATCCAGTGCCTTCTTGTAATTCGCATAGGATTTTTGAAAGTGTGTGTTGTCATATTACGGATGGTATACGTATTTTAGAATTCTATTTCAGCGTGATTCTGACTTTCCCTAAAGATATGGGCATGAGAGTAATTGTTTTCTGAATATAAAAGGTGGTTAAGATTTTATTAGTAAAATTATATTAGGTTGCAGAATGTTTTTGGTATGCAGTGTTAAAATTCACAAAATATAAAATAAAATTATAATTCAGTGTAAATAAATATTCAATTTCCATTTGAAGAAATTTCCTGATACATCCCTATTTTTCAATCACACATTTCAAAAACAGCTCATCTTGAATTTACATTAGGTTAGAAATCTGTTCAAACGCTATTTGACATTTGAAATATGTTCTTACCACTTATTATTAACATAATAAATGCTAAATAATCTACTTGAAGATGCTTTTATTTCCTATAAAGTGCAGAATTTAGTTTGGAAAATAATAAAGAGTAAGATTTCAATGATAGATTTCGGTAATGTTAAAAATCGTTATAGGAACTTCCTTTTTGATTTATAACATATTCCCTTTATAAAGTATATACTCTGCATTTCTTGTATCATTTATTTACGTACGTAACATTCGAATTTCATTTATTTACTAACTTCTTTTTAACTGAAATTGGATATTTAGTATTAAAGAGTACTTTTGAAAAAAAAATCTACGAACGTTGCGTAAGTAATTTCATTGCAAGTTCCCATTTTATTTTAATTTCCAGAATGATCTTGTTCCTCTGTCGAAGAAAGAATAAATGATTTTTTATATCCAGCAAAAGTATTAAAAGTGTAATAATAGAAGGCAGCGATATTTCAAAATCGCAGTTTGGTCCCGTTTTATAATGTACATGCTACTACATTCCTTAAATAAATCATACATTTCCGAAATTGCTCATACTTAATTTACATTCATTTACAAACCTCTTCTAGCGCTATTTGAAATATGATATTACACTTATGATTAACATAATGTATATGAAATAACTTATTTGAAGATGTTTTTATTTCCTTTAAAGTGTAGGATTTAGTTAGGAAAATAATAAACATTGAGATTTCAATGGTAGAAGTTGGTAACGTTAAAAACCGTAATAAGAACCGTTTTGATTTATAACATAGTCCCTTTATAATGTATATTCTGCATTTCTTGTATGAATTATTTATTTCCATAACATTCAATTTACAATCATTTACTAGTTTATTTTTAACTGGAATTTGAGATTTAGTATCAAAGACCGGTTTTGAAAAAAAAACACCTAGGAACGTTCAATAAGTAATTCCATTGCAAGTTCCCAATTTATTTTATTTTCCAGAATGATTTTGTTCACCTATCGAAGAAAGAATAAATGATTTTATATACCCAGCAATAATATAAAAATTATAACAGGAGAAGGAAGTAATGTTTCAAAATCGCAGTTTAGTCGTGTTTTATAATGTACCTACTTAAATAAATCATACATATCCGAAAGAGTTCGTCTTTAATTTACATTCATTTACAATCCGTTCTAAAGTTATTTGATAAATGGTATTACCACACATTATAAACATAATGAAAGTAAAATAATTTATTTGAAGAAGTTTTTATTTTCTATAAAGTGTAGGTTTTAGTCAGGAAAATAATAAAAATTGAGATTCCAAAGGTAGAAAGTGGTTATGTTAAAAACCGTAATAACAACTTCCTTTTTGATTTATAACATATTCCACTTATAATGTATATATTTTAAGTTTTCTTGTTTGAATTATTTATTTCCATAATATACCTTCCTTTACTAACTTGTTCTTAACTGAAATTCGAGCTTTAATATTAAGGGGTGCTTTTAAAAAAGAAATCTAGGAACGCTGAATAAGTAATTCCATTGCTGGTTCCCAATTTACTTTATTTTCCAGAATGATTTTGTTCGCCTTACAAAGAAAGAATAAACACTTTTGTATACCCAGAAAAAAAAATAGATGTAATAGTAGAATGCAGTAACGTTTCAAAATCGTAGTTTAGTCTTGTTTTATAATGTACCTGCCTAAATAAATCATACATTTACGGAACTGTTCATCTTTAATTTACATTCATTTACAAACCTGTTCCAGCGCTATTTGTCATTTGAAATATGGTATTACATAAGAGACCGATTTTGAACAAAATCCGTGAACGATGAATAAGTAATTCCATTGCAGTTACCTGATACTTTTTTCCTAGAATGAGTTAGTCTCTCCTCTCCGAGGAAGATTAAGCGCTTTTTGATGCACAGAGTAACCTCGCAGGACGCTTTTCTTTCTTAAAACAAAATGACATCATCAAGCGGATCTTGATCGCTTTCGGTCGCAATAACCTGTCATTGTTCGCAATTGACTCATATCAGATCGTCCCTTGGCCCCTCGGGGGAAGGAGGGGGCTGAAATAAACTCGTAATAAAAAGAAAGGGGGCAGCAAAGAAAAAAAAGGAAGAAAGTGAAGAAACAGGAAAATGCAATAAAGGGACCGATCATCATTTTATTTTAAGAGTTTGTCGTGAAAAAGCGGAAGAAAGGAAACAAAAAGGGAAGTTCGAACTCGTTTCATGCGATAACTTCGATTTTTAAGAATGGAAGCAGGAAAAAAGAATACTCGTGTGTGATTCCTCTGCAGTTCCGGAGTGGATGTTGAATAAAGAACTTTTGACTTTTTATATCGATTCTGAGCTTAGAAGAATGTAAGGGTATGTTTCCCTTCGTTCAAGGTACTCGAATTTTATAATGATTTGAAACGGGAAGCTACTTATATATCATTTTCATGGCTTTTAGCTATGATAATGAAGTATTCTTTATAAAACTTTAACAAGAGGAAATTTGCTGATTTTATATTTCGTTTTTCATATTAAAGAGAGTAGTCTTTTACCAATATAACTTATTAAAAGAGTAAGGAAAGGAAATGGGTTATAGGATATTTGAAGAAATTTATAAATTTTGACCAACTACTAATTAGAATGTATCTAGTTTGAAGATTTCCAAGAAAATTTTCTTTCAAAAATTCATTGTTCAGTAATTTGCTGAATGGTGCAAGAGAATGGTGTTTATTTGTATTTCAATCCATAATAAAAACCAATTTTTAAATAAAATATTGCATGTATTTTGAAAATCCAAAAAAATATATTGAATATATATTTTAAAAACATAAATATATTTTGAAATCCATTATTTTAAAATTTTTATTAGCCAGAAAATCCGTATAATGGTCATTGTTTTATTTTTACAATGTTAGAAAATTAAATGACGTTTCCAGAAAAACATTTGGGGAATATCTACCAATAAGGTTACTTTTTCATCTACCTTACCTGTTTTAGTTATTTAGATTTTACTATTTTAATTTTTATATAAAAATTCTTAATCTAAAAGAATGCGTAATAATAAATGATGATATGTAATAGTAAATGTTACTATTAAATATCAATACTTTAAATCTTATATGAGTAATAATTTCTTTCTTGGTAGAATTCAAACATTTATTAAAATTATATACTATAATTTTACATTATTGTTCAAAAGAATTTGGGTAAAAGTTTAATCCATACATTTCGAAAAATTTCTTAAAAAACCTCATTTAAAATAAACCAAAAACATATTTTTGTTCGAGTAACCTCTTTAATAAAAGCTTTTAATTTCGGTAGAGTTAGAGAAAAGAAAAATGAATTAAATTATTAACTTATGGTCGAAATACGCCTTAAATAAAGCAAAATATGGTTAAAATGATTGATATTTTAAATGTTCTTTGGAATCATGGAAATTTTTTCTATTAATTTATAATATCATTAATTATAAAGTATTGAACTCCTGAAGGCTTTTATTTTTTAACCCTTTAATTACCAAATGTATTTTTAAGTACCTTTTGAATCCGACGGATATCTCAAAAAAAAATATTTTTTTGAACAGTCATTAAAAGAACACGGACAGGGTTTTTCCAGTAAAAAGGTAATGGAAAAGCAATTCAGTAAATAAAGAGTTAAAATCAATACATAATATTTTTGTACGTTCAAATATATCTTACGATATAACTCATTATTTACCCCACTTTCTTCAAATGTTTTTATTAGACTTATATCAAATAAATCAAAAAATCCGAAATCTTGCTAAAACAATCACTGTTGTAATCAAATATAACGAATAAAGAATTCAATACTCGATTTTGACTTATAAAAGTCCCTTCAAATAATTATATATATATATATATATATATATATATATATATATATATATATTGAATTTTTATATAAAAATTGTTTTTTGAAAGACAATACAGATCTTCCCATTAAATCCAAATATATCCTTATTTAAAACACGATTTTCTTTATTAATCATTTTTCATTTTGTTAACACTTAGGATCCTTTGTTATTTTCTAATGATTTGCATTTTCTAATGAAATACACCTCAGGGAAACACATTTCATATTATAATACACTCGTCTCTTAATCGTCTAGTTGGGAATAACAGCCATGGCTCATTTAATGCCCCCATGCCTACAATTTATTAAACTTCATCAACATTATTAATAGATGAGAGCAATTTCTAAAGCTTAAATAAAGAAGACAATAAATTCGATACAAATACATTAAAATGGATTTGCGTTGCGTAAAGAATTTCAAAACTGGTTGTAAAGTTTTTCTGCATTAAGACATATGACGCAATGATATATGACGGCTTTCATATAAACGATCTTATGTTGTTATTTCGATTTTATGTTTTTATTTTAAAATCTGAAATAATTTTCCTAAAACCCAATGTTTTTTAAAGTATTGGCTTCATTCAAAAATGTATTAATTTATAACTAATGAATTTGTTATATTTTAGAAGAATTGATTGTATGACAGAATACAAATTAACCATCTTTCATAAAGATAAATTCCTTGAAAGCGAGTGTGTAATACTTAAGGTTGGCAAATATTTCGTTAATATAAATTTTTGGCAATTGGAATAAATTTATAGATTCCATTCATAGAATTTATAAGAAAAAGATTTCTGAAAAAAAAGCTATTGACCAATTTTTAACAAATATATTACCATAAAGATATATTTGGTTTATTTCAGCTGAAACGAGTTATCAATTGCATCATATCTCAAAACAAAGTAAATACGTTCGTACAAGAAAATTAGTTTTTATTAACTAACCTATTAGCACTAAATAGTGCATACTGTGTTGTAAATATTTATTTGCCGGTATCCCAGAACAGGGTAGCTTGTCTTCTCTGAAAGCTGGGCATCTCGGGTTCGGCCATGGTTGTTGTTCTGTGTTCTATCTGTAAGGTGTACGAATGTGCCTCTCCCCTGTAAAAAGGAACGGTGTAAGTAACTTTGATGATTGAGTAACTAAGTCTTATTCTTGGTCCTAGTTGGCTCTACTTCAGAACAAAAGACGATCCTTCCGGTTTAAAACCCGTCGATGCCTCGGCCAAGTTTGCCCATGGCATTTGCCCCTAATAACAACAACAACAAATAGAAATTTTCTAAGTTAGCCAGAATTAAGAACATCCAGCAACATCGTAAGGATATCGTATTGTCTCATGTGATTAGGATATTTGATTACTACAACTTTTCAGTCATAATTAGGAAAAAAAATTAAAAATCCTTAAATTAAATTGATTATCTGAAGCACAGGCGTAAAGTACGAAACATGTCAGAAAAAGGTTAAATTTAGGCTTTTGACAATTGTAAATTACAGATTACATTAAAAAGGGTTAAGTTGTTTTTTCTTGGAGATGGAAGACTTGTCACTCAATTTGAAATTTTAAATCATCAGTTAACTTAGATGATTCACTGTTAGAATCTTTCATTTTTAAATTTGAGGACGCTGCTAGATTTATAGATATATATTCTTCATTTTTTTAAAAAAAATAAAGTCAATTCTGTTATAATTATGCAACAGATTAAGATAATCTTGAGTTCCCATTCCGTAACAATAAGTGTATTCTGAATTTGGAACTGTCCAGTTTACGCATGCACAGTATGAATGAAGTATCAGCCTATACACTCACTCCTTTGCTATCCCTTACCTATAGATGGAAATTGTGTACGACTAGACAGGAACCAGATAAGTGGGTGAAACGGGAGTAAGAAGATGCTAGATTCGAAAAGTTGAGGCATCGTCTGGAAAAATGACAACTAGCCCTATACTTTTCTTCTTTTTCTTCACATTTGTGTAATTCTGTGTCCTTGCATTAAAATATACAAAAGAAAAAGGCATGGTCTTAATTTGATGGTGTATACCCTCAGAACACGACCATACATGAATAAACAAATGAATATTGGTTAGCAGAAATATTATTCACAATCATCAAATTAGAAAACAGTTCGTAGAAACAGATTTCAATTGCTATACCCATGATTTAGTTTGTCGAAATGCGAGTTGCATGTATTTTGTTGTGACTCTAATCACTGCAACGCTTTAGAAAAAAATAATTTGATTTACAATTTAAATAAAAAAAATTAAACATTTGATTTTTAATAAGCGCTTCTCCAAGGCAGTGTGCGACAGAATTTTGGCGATAAAGAATATAGAATAGCTTTTTTAGAATTTCTGCGAATTGGTACTCGAATGTTGAGTGGCGTGACAATTACATCACACACGTAGCCTGATGGAGCCTTTAGTTCGCAGATATCTGATGTGATTCCTGATAGATAAGAATTATTTATGATAGAAGTGTTTTCTACATGATTGCCATTCGCTACAAAGTCCCCCCTCCCCAGTTAGGGCACTTCTGAAAGAAGTTGCGTTTTAGCTCAGATTAACATGCGCCTCTCGGCGACGCAATCGCTTTCGCTTTCGAAAGCGCAGCTCCTCTAAGTCCAAGGGCATCTATTGGTATCATTTCCAGGTCGCCATTGTAGGTAAATGGTGAAATAGCCCTTAGACCGAACTTGCAACTTTACGGTTTGTCGCCGATTAACATAGCCACTAGACAATAGTAATTACTTGTGTCCGGAGGATGTTATCTGGCTTATGAAAATTTCACCACAAGTTGCAATTAATCAATAAATGCTCAATAAAACCTTCAACAAATTTCAGAAAGTTTTAAATTTTCTCAGGTATTGAAAATAGTTGTTAAAATTATTTTACTACTACCTGTAC
>JAOUZG010000252.1:1944-42343 GCA_026289955.1 Argiope argentata
ACTGGAGAAAAGCCCTATAAATGTCCGGCTTGCGAAATGTCTTTCACTAACAGCAGTAATTGCAAAAAGCATCACAGGAGGAAACATATGTGAAATTGTTTTTCAAAGTACAGAAATAATTCAATATAATTTTAGAGAGCCATTCTTCTTCTTTGGTATGAAATTATTTTGAATTTTTTATTTAGCTCAAAAATTTTAAGGGTTGCAATTTTATTTTTAAATTTTTTTACGAATTTTACTGTTTGACGAAGATGATTTATAGATCGAAAACATATAAAGTATTACTTTTTAACCGATTATTGACGATAGAAATGCGTTTTCTGTTCAGATTACCATATTTTAAACAAACAAATGGACTTTTGATCGATGAACAATTGTAATAATCAACTACATCATTTTGATTTTCTATTGGTTTTATCAATAGCCCTTTTTAACTTGATTTTTAGCTAAAGAATAATATTTGTATATGTTCCAACTGGAAAATTTTGATGAAATTTTTTAAAAAATACTTTTTGCTGCTAATGGCGAATTTCACAAAAGATTCCGACCAAGAAGACATTTTTAGTGTACTTTGAAATTACTTAATAAATATTTTTAGTATTTGCAAAATGTCTTATGTCTTTGTGATTTTTTTCCTTTCTTGAAAATTTTCTAGTGTAATTTGCTACGGAAAAATATATTTTCTTCAGACAGATTTCATATTCAGGTTCAGGTTTACTTTAATTTATTCGTGAAATCCCTTTCTATGTCTAAAGATGAATGTGAGTGTGCATATATTTGTTGACGTTAACAGGGCTATACCGTTCAAATAAACTCTCAGATTTGGCTTATGTTTTGAAAGTCGGAATTTATCAGATCATAACGAGTTATAATAAATTGGCGAGCTATAATAAATCATAACGAGTTATTATAAATTATCTATAAATTGATTAGAATTTCTCTTAAAAGTAAACTGAATTTCGACATACTTCCGCTGTAAATCCTAAATCTCCCAATTAAACCTTGAAGTCAAATTTTACGCCATCCCAAAATTCATGCTATAGTCTTGTCAATGATAAAGCTTTTAGTGTATAGTTATTTTTTGTTCTTTTTAAAAAAATGAAAATTCTTTAAAATTTTTACAAAAATGTAGTTCATTGTTGGAGTGAATTTCTAATGATAATATTTGTTTTTATAACGTTTCCTTTTGTCTCTTTTTTCCACTGATAATGGACAAGTATTATATTTCGAATTATTTTTCCATGTTGAATTGCTTCAATTTAAGAAGTTATTTTGATAAAATTTTTGAAGATTTTGTTTGATAATTAAAATTTAGTAACGAGCTAATTTGTATTATAAATTATTTAAATGTACTCATTCTTAGCATTGCTGCTTTTTCTTGTAACACAATGTCTTCTAAATTGCTAAAATACTGCTTTGTTTTGATATGTCATGGCATATGATATTCAATATTTTCTCATATGAGCTATTTCCTTTCTTCTATTATCATATCTTCGAATTATTTTCCTGGTGATGAATTCGCTGAGCTTTATATTTAAATTGTGATATTTTAAACATCGCAGAAAGAAATAATCCAACATGAGGGAAAAGTATACTACAGTACAATGTATGCTATTTAAAATCGGTAAAAGACTTAATTATATTGAAATTAAAGCTACTTTGATAATGAAGACATTTAAACCATATTTGATAACATATTTAATCAATTTTTTTACTATTATTCCAGACGAACGTCTGATTGCCAAAAAGCTGTTAATAATTAAGAAAACTAGATTAACAGATGAAAGAAACCGTTTTCTTCTAAATTCACTTTTAAGGGAAGATGTTTAATAGCTTCGGAAATCATAAACGTTTAGCATAATTTATCTCACTTTTTAGGTTGCATATTAATTCGGATTCAAGGCGAAATAAATTATTAGTCTTATAATATTTGAGTCTGAGGCTAAAAGCAGGTTTTTTTCAGCATGAAATCACTTTGGGCCAAACTTGTGATTTTTTAATGTACTTTATTACGATTATTTTTAATTGCGATTAAAGTAATTATCAATTTGAATCTCAAAATACATGCTCTTCTACCTTTCAAAAAGCAATCTTTATTCTTAGTTTCGGTTTTAACTCATAAATTAAATTTCCTAAATATATTGATATTCATCGTTTCATATTTCGGCATTAAAGAAAAAAAAAGAAATGCCAACCAATGACTGTTTTCCTGTATTTACGCATTTTAACTGAACTTAATCCAGATAAATAATAATTATTATTATCGGTAATACCTGGATTATCGATAATTAATTCTATTGATTGATGGTAATATTTTGCACTAGTATGACAATAGATAATTTTAATTTGATATTTAATTAATAAATGATATTTGATACAGTTTAAAATTTAGATCAAATGTAAAACTGTTTGTGAATGCTAATAGCGAATTGTGCAAGACTACCTTTCTTCATATCTCAAAAATGAGGCCCCGAAATAAATATTTGCTGCTTTTTGGTAAATAATTTATATATTTTTTATTTGACATCAGATTCTAATAGCTCAGTAATGTTTTATTACTTTCTAAAAAGTTCCTTTCTAAGAATGAAAGATATAAATTCAGTGTCAGTTATTCTCAATACTTCTGGTAATTTCTTTTAATAATAAAGCTAAATGTGGCGTACGCTATATAAAAAGCATACCCAGCTTTGGTAAATATTCATTTTTAATGTTAGTAATTTTCAACCTTGAATGAGAGATGCTTTTGTAATGATTGTTAGCAATTTAATTAATTAAAAAAACACATTTTGGCAAAAAATTTCAAATAATCAAAACAATTTATCTTTTTTTAAAAATTGAAGCATAATCATTTTAATGATAGCTATTATAGGCGTATAGCTGTACCTTCTAATTTCATTAAAAATTATAAAATATTTTGATCTTTTTAATAGCAATCTGTTTTCTTTTTGAAGTGAAACTCTGACCTTTTCATATGTTATTGGCTTTTTATCTAGCATTTTCCCATTTTTATTCCCATTTATATTCTGATTCGGGTTTCATTGTAATTTCCTATTCATTGATTTCAATGTAAAATGTAATGTATACTTTCATTAAAAATTTGAAGTTTTTGTCTGTACTTACAATTAGCGTTTAAATTTTAATAATTCGACACTAAAATTATTTAAATATTTTTTTAATTATCTCTTTCTATTCTTGTAATGTAATTGGATGTATAAAGATGATAGAAAAAGAGAAAAAATACGCAGCAGAATGAGCCCAAACAGTATTTTGTTTTAAAAAGTAATACGTTATATATCTAAAAGGAATTGATATTAAAAACAGTTTAAATTATAAATTTTAGATAATTAAAATTTATTTAGATTTGATGCTTGTAAATATGTTCAAATATTTTTTAAATAAAGTGAACTGATAGTATTTATTACTCGCTAATAATGCAATATAATAAAAATCTGTAATCGTAAAAATAAACCTACTTAATAGTGAAAAATGCGAAATGCAATAGAAAATGGTCTGACTGTCAAAAAATGGAAATCGAGGAATAAGCAACTTTAATTTTAATCCTTATTGTACTGAATGATTAGAGTTTAGACTATCCAATCTGAAAGATGATTGTAAAATTATCAATCTGAAATTTAATAATGAGTTGAATACATTGGCGCACATATTAACACTTTGATTGCAGCTGATGTTATTTTTTCCGAACCTGTTATTAGCGTTTAATTAAAGGATACCTTCAAAAGGTAAATAAATAGTAAAAAGAGTATGTATTTAATTTAAAGAAAAAAATCACGACTGCAAGTTATTGCATTGATCGTTTTAATTAGATGTCTAAGTTAAAATTTTTATTTTTATGAATGGCAGAAACACTTTCGTTCACAACATTATGTATCTTTTTCTAATGTACGATTTAGAAACGACTAAAGAAAATTTCAATTATTTAAAGTTGATTGAATTAGTGGCGTTTGGTGGTGCAAAAACTCCTTCTTGATTATGCTGCACCAAACACATGGCATGAATTAATATTTTGTTTTTTTTTTAAATTAACTTTTTTTAAATTAGGATCTACATAAGAAACAAAAATGGATTTATAATAGAAATACGGATTAATATGAAAGTATAAATGGATGGAATAAATCTAGCAAGAAATGTTCAAATGAATATGGGTATTAGCATAAAACTGCTTTATTCAGAGCATATCGCAAACTCTTAGATAGGCACTACAAGATTAGAATCAAATCATCCACATTCGCATCTTTCAATAAACGACTCAGTTTCTTCTAAAAATGAAACGTTCATTCCACCCCTTAAGGAAGTTGAGCCTTCCCAAAACAAGAATTTAGGCAGAAACCTTTCAGAATAGTTAGGATGAAGTCTGTAAAAGTGAACATTGAAAACGTTTTAAACTTTTTCAATTCCTTCCTGTATGTGGTCAATAATGCAAGCGAGTAGAGAGATATTTCGAAAATGGGAATGTAAACATATTCTTCCAACAAGACGCATTCTAAAAACACATTCACTTACAGAACTAGAACGAAACTGGAGAAAAGTGTTCTCGACTGAGTGTCCTAGAAGGATAGGTTAAAACATTCAATGGCTTGGGAGGACAACACTCTTCTTACAGGGAATGGATTTACAAACAATTGTAAGGATCAAACATGTATCGTGAGGTATTATTATGCCAAAGTATGTTGTTAGTTTTGGGATGAGGTTTTTGGCATCAACAAAAATCCGTAGGCAAAAAATAAAAATGTTATTATCTGCACGAGCATCTCAAAAAATCAGCTTTTAATAACGTGTTGCCATTGCATTTACAAAAGCTCTGATTAAAAAAAAAGGTTAATGACTACAGCAAATGAAACCTAAAAAAATATCATTTTGAGCACGAATTATATGAAATGAAATAAATAGGAAATCTGATGTTTTTTTAAACAATAAATGCGACAAAGCTTTTTGGATTGTTTGCAATACTAAAGTGACTCAGTCAATGAAACAATTAGTGATTAAAGTCAATGAAATAATTAAATTTAACTCGCACGAGCACGTGGTGCTTTCCATTCAAGAAATTATGTTCAAACACGATACATGGAAATATGCCTAGCAGATTTCATTTTAGTCTTTTTTTAAAATTCTGTTTTCATATGAAGTAAACAGCGAATAAAATATACAATTTATTTGAACATTATTTTTGAAATGCTATGATTTATCATCAAAGGCAAACAATCTTAATCCGATTGAGGTTTTCTCAGGAAAATAATTAAGTTATTGAAACCCGTTAAATTACGAAATATTATCATTCAGGTCATTATTATAGATCAAAGGTCATCACATCAACGGCATGTATATCATCATAGGTCATTATTACAAAAAAAAATGCTTTCTATTTCATAATCAAGAAACATATCATATGTGAATTTCCTTTTTAAGGCTCTTTAATTATAATTCTGTTACACATTTTTAATGAATCTCTTGGAATAATTGAAAATGGATAGCAAAAATATAGATTCTTTCAAAACAAAAGTGGAAGAAATGTGAATGTACAGATTTCTTTTGTTCGCATTAACATTTTCATTCAATGAAAATTTCTGGATTAGATTCGCAGAAAACTATAAGCAAGACTGCATCCTATTGTACTTCTGGAAATTTGATACGAAGGGTTCATGCTTATCTTGGCGAGTCATAATGCGCAGCAATGGAGTAAAAATAAATCTGGAAGTCAAATTAGCTCAAATTGAGTGTAATTTGCCAAATTTAAATGCAATTAACAATTTATCGAAAAGACAAGCATATTTGCACTTTAATCAAAATATATTCTTAATTTTTCAGCATCAAGTTAAAAACTTAGTGTTTCCTTCCGTTTCTAATTATGTTTTTCTAAGTTACAGAGTGGGAACACATAATATAAACATCAGATTGTGAATGCTTACTCAAAAATTGTACTTTACTGCAAAATTTTATAGTAAAAACTGATTGATATTCATTGATTAGGATCAAGAGTCCAAAACTCTCGTTAGGTGAAATGTCAAAAAGTGCAGAAGAGCAGAGGAAAGTCAAAGATATTTTTAATAGAGAAACATAAAACGTAATTGATACCTTTCAAGGCAAGAGTTGAAAAATAAATTAAATTAAATGATCTAGAACGATAATTATTATCGCACAATATTATTAGCAAGAATTAAAAAAATCCTGCCAGATTTAAATATATTTGACTATGATACAAGCTATTATTTAAAAAAATGAACTACATTCATTAGATTCTACTTTTTATAAAGTGAAAATTTTTCTTGAACCAGTTTTTACAAGAATATTTCGTACAGTTTTTTAAAAAATATTAACGACACTTGGAAATAGGAAATGGTTTGAAATTAAATGAACATCGGTTAAGGAATATTTTACAAAAATAAATATTTATGTTAAAATCAAACTAGCTTTCATTTTTCTGTTTCTCATAATACTTAGAAAAGATTTTCTTTCTTTATTTTCAATAGATTAAGATATAGTTCAATGTATATTCATAGTTATTTGCTTCTAACTTATTTTTCAGTAATCCTATTATGTATAAAAAAACTGTTTTAAGATGGAAACATAATATCAGTTAAATAAAATTCGGACATTTTTTTTATTTCTTTAATCTTGTCATTTTTGACCGATTGTTCTTTTCTATTTAAGAGCTTTAGCAAGCATATATTTTTAGGCTCATTAAGATTCTACTAAAATGATGGCCACATCATTTGACTGTAGTTCTAAATTTTGATTTCCTTTCCACTTTTGTTTTTAGTGAGATACTGTTGCATAAAACCAAAACATCGCCGACATGGTAATAACAAGTTTTTCACGTGATCTGGGAGTCCCGTGTTCAAGTCCAGGTTTGGGCATGGTTGTGTTTCAACCTGTGTTTGATAAATTAAGTATGGGAACGTGCCACTCTCTATAAAAAAATGTTCTACAAGCGAATGCGTGAGTGTCATCATATGAGTTGGAATTCTCTAGAATTCTCAGGGGTGTTTACAATCACACAGGATACTGCACTCCCCTCTCTAGTGTAACAAGGACATGACATCATCATCATCAGCAGCTAAAACATCAAGAGTATTTCTAACTCTTTTCTTTGTAATGGATTTTAATTTTAGATTCTTATAAATTAAGTAAAATGGGTATTTAAAGGTCCCGTGATGATCGCAATGGAAAATTTTGATTTTTCGTACTTTTGCAAAGTGAACAAATATCCGATACGTCAAGTATGATATGGCTTAAAAGAAAAATCATAGTTTAAAGCATGGCAACAGAGGACTTCCCCGTTAAGGTTATTGCTATAGTTATTTAATTTACTAATGTCAAAAAACTTTATTTTACAATTTGCTAATAATAAAATGGAGTAAATATCTAAAATTCCCCTTATTCTTTTAACTGTTCAATAAATCAAAATGCTATTTGAGAATTTATCATAAAAGGGTTATCATATAAACTATAAATTCTTCAAACTGGTTATCAATTAGTCTAGTGTCAATTTACTCAACAGTTGAATGTATTTCTTTTCAAGAGCACTTTCAGTTTCACAATACAAGTTGGAAGAAGATTGCAAAGACTGGATTTTCTCTATTCACAATAAAAACGAAAGTACTTCAGTATCTCCCTCAGTTCTTGTTGCACTACTTTTTTCTGTTATACCATCTTAAACTTGAATGACGTCATTAAAAAGTCCCTTCATTCCTAAAAAGATTCTTTCTATCGAAGAAATTCCGCAATTTAAACAAATTCATTTAGATGTATATTGGAGGGAATCCATGAAAGATTTCATTTTATTATTAAAACAATGCCATTTACTCTCTTCAAGTGACATTACCCGCTGATTGAAGTGATTAACTAGAAGAAGATTCTCTTTCTTTTAGTTCATAAACAGATCAGTAGAGACTGATGCTCTAACGAACCCTTGGAAAACCACATTCAGTTATGGATTTGGGTTCAAGGAATTTCTTTAAATTTCTTGAATATTTAAGACTGAATCAATCAATGGAATAATAAGTGCGATTCGAATGCCCTAAATTGTTCGAGATTTCTTTTGAAAAGGTAGTACTAAATTTTCGTATTTTTTTCGAGGCTGACAGAAATGAGACTTTTTTTCATTTTGCAGGAAGTACTTTTATTAGATTTGTTACTTTCACTTTATAAAAATCAAGTACATAATTTTCCGCAACGTTTCTTGTATATTTGTTTTATTATCGTTATAATATTTCCCCCCGATTCTTCTAGTTATGGTGATGAGCTACAGAAATAGTGACTATAGCAGTAATTCAAGATTCCGCTTTAATACAGTCAGTTGCATTGATCTATTTTTTCAAATTTAAATAAAATTCCTAAAATTCTAAAATATAAATAAATAAAATATCACGAAGAGATGATATCAATATTTCAATTCTTTTTGTAGTTAATTCTAAATGCATTGCCGCTGATGAAATATTAATATACTGGCCTTTTCTACGGTTCAAATAAATTCATTTTCTTAATAATTTAAGCGCCCATTCCATTCATAATTAAACTTCTCTCTTAAATCTTAGCGTCTGACAATGATATTACATTGATATCTCACATCTGAAATCAGCTGCCGTATTAAATAATTCCCTGTGAAGTCATTCTTATTCGTCTTCTGAAACCGATTTAGTATTAAAAATTAATTGTCAGGAAGCGTTTAACAGGCAATAATTTTGAAACATATTTCATGATTAATATTTTTTGATCGCTCTGTTTTCTCATGTTTATTAGGTTCCAAATAAAGCTACATGTAGTTAAACCAATAGAAAGAAACTAAACTTCTCATAAAAATTAGAGTAACCGATCGGTTTCTCTATACGATTCTTTCTATATACGAATCCACATTAATTAAAAAGACAATAATAGACAGCGTAGCATTCCAAGCAATACAAAAGAGGTTCTATTAAAGTAATTGATTACAATATATATAGATAATGCTTCAGATGGCATTAATAGATGTATAAGAAAAAGAATATTTTGTTATATTCGTCAAATAAAAATACATTCCCAATTTGTAATAAATTGTTCCTTGAAAAAAATATTAATTCAGAGTATTTCACAAATATTAATTACAACTGCATTAAACACTGCATTAAAAAAACTATTGATCCCAGTATTTGAGAATCGAGATGCTGGTACTAATAAAAACAGGTTCTAATTGATCATATGTAATTAGAAATTTTAATATATTGTAGTCAATATTTTTTCCTTTTATCCACATTTATTGAAAAAATATTGAAACTAGAAAAGAAAGTATAAAAATATATTAAAAATATAATATATTATAAATGTACATTCAATTAAAATCAAAACATGAAACGCCATCTTCTTTTCACTAAATTAAGCGGTTGAGTGAATTAGCGACATCATTATAACGGATTGAGAAGGTAGAGATACAATAAATGACTGTAAAAATTTAAACACAAGTAACCGCAACTAAACACTTGCAACTATATTCGATCAGTTATCAATTGAAAAAACAATAACTAGGAAGTTTTATATCAGAAAATATGCTCAATCAAAAAAGTTGAACTCATATAGTATTTTTAAAAACAAATTTATCTGCCACTGAAGTAAAATTATAAGAGCCATTTTTGCCTATTATAATTGGACAGGGGTTTCATTTTAGAATAAAAGAACCATTCCTGTTATTAAGTTCATTTGTGCATCCTCCTGTTATGTGTATCGCATTCACAGGTGCTCTTAAATGTTTTGCTACAAACGATGCACTTAAAAGGTACTTCTCCTCTGTGGACCCGGACATGAACTAGGAGAGTATAAATGTGAGCAAAATGTTTCTAAACACACAAACGGCTTCTCGCCTTTGTGAATTCGAAAATGGTGGACGAGATTGATTTTTTCAAGATAATTCTTATTTACTTACATTACAAATTAAGGGTGTCTTTATCTCACGCGTTCCATTAAGATCGCCACGTTTTTTAAAAAGAAACTAGTCTAGGATGAAAATCATCATTAAAATTTCTCTTATGGGGACTTATTTCTGATGGTTTTCTTACAGAATTATTTTACTTCGAGCAGGAGATTAGCTTCTTCTAATTGGCAGTCATTAACTTGCTCTTTTATAATTAAACAATTAAAAATGTATTTCTTGCTCTTCACTATGATTAAACAATTAAAAATGTATAAGAAAAGTGCTGATTTTAAAGAGCTTACTTAAAGAAATTATTTCATGTCTTCTAAATTCCATTGTGATCGATGCATCTTATTTAGCTTGAGCTTATTGAACCATTATCTGTAAATTATAAATATTGGAGTTCTGTGTTAGTAGTAATTTATTGTCATAACTCAACATATATTTATGTACTCAATGTTATATTCTATATAAAATTAAAGACATATTATGTATCTGAAATCGAAAAAAATTTTTAGGCTTTCTTTTCCTAAAATGGAAACGACTTAACTTAAACCTTATTTTTTAAAAGTTTATCTAACTAACAATCTTTATATGAAAAGTATATTGACGGTAATTTCTAATCAAACAATAAATATATTTTATTTCAGAACTTTGCAATAAAAACTAATTACTGTTTAATGATTAGGTTTGGGCATTCTAAATTTTCTTGAGGGATTGAATAATCAATTGAATATGCAGATAGAGAAGAGTTTCGTTAAATGTACTTTTTCTCGGAAATTTTACAAATAAAATTTTTTGTATGATGGGAGATTTAGGTAATAATTAAAACCATCGGACAAATGTAAGTTTTAAAAGCCAAACGGATCATTTTGTTTATTGCATTTCAAAATACTAAAAGCAAAGCAAATAAAAAAATATATACAAAGTCTTTGATTAAATACATTTACGATGGAAGTAAAAACTAGTTTTCACCTTAATACCATATACCTGTCTTAATAAGACTAAAAATTCATTTCAATTTATACGCGTGCTCATATGTAATCTGAAAATAAAAAAAAATTCTAAACTGAAAAACTCTGATTTCGTTATGTTCAAAAATTTCATTCTTCAATAAATTCTGCAAAAAGCAATTTCTTTTCACTTTTCGTAAAGTTTCATGTGACAATTGTCTTTATTCATTTGGTAGACTAGAATTAATGATGACCAAAGACTTCAAATAATATTTCTCGCAACTTTATATTTACGCTTCTCTGGCAAAATACTTTATTAATCACAAACTTCATTAGATATTAAACTTATATTAATGTATTAGAACTCTTCGCTTTTCCGTTTCTTTCTTTAGATACTTTCCTCGTTTTCGATCTAAACCTTTACTAATCAAATTATCACAAGATGGAATGAATTTTAATGAAAAAAGGTCACACTGAAGAATCCCCCCACTGCTTGATTTGAAGTGAAAAACGAACTATTAAAAATGCATTTCAAATATTTGATTGAAAATTTATTTCACATTGATAAAGACTCAAAATTCAAAAACGAGCCATCATATCTCTTTTTCACTGAAATATTAGAACCAACAATAAAAGCAAATTGATTTTCATTTAACGGATGAAATATAATGCTTCGAAATAAGTTTACAATATTTTTTAATTGATTAAAAATTAAGAAAAATATGTTACAAAAGTTGTTTTTACGAAGAGCAACATTTACTTTTGTGTAACAATCAGTTTCTTGTTGTAATATTTATAAAAGTTTATAATTGCAAAACAAATGTTTATTGTTTTTGTCTCAAAATTCTGATAAATAGTTTAAAAATATTCCTATAGGAAACACATTCCCATCATTCCAATTAAACTAGTTTTAAAATTATTTTATTTGATAAAAATGACCCAAAAGCGTTTTTAAAAATGGGAAAAATAACACAGAGACATTGCATTTGTGTATGTAATATAAAAATATTTGTTAAAGCGTTCAAAAAACACATTAAAAGTATCAATACAATGTTTGTTAAAAAAATCTTTTTGAAATTCGTCAATATAGTTAAAACAAATTTTAGTTTCCCTTAACGTTCTACACTGGTATACAATTATTATTTGGTTAATGATCATCAAATTAAGAAAATAATTGTAACTAAAAGTAAAATTTATCATAAAGCATAATACCAATTCAAAATTAAAGCGGTACACAATCATAGCAATTTATTATATTTGTTGATCGATCGACAGTCCATTTGAACCCGTAGCTATCCGGGGTATTACTAGAAAAAAAATATTTTGAAACCTTTTGCTAAAATCTTTCAATAAGGTAGAGATAATATATTTTTTCAATGCAAGCGATATAAACACGAATATATAATAAGAAAAATAAGCAATGGGACATTTAAAAAAGCAGAAATAATGGTAATTATCACACACATATAGATGTAAACACATTGAATGTAAAATCTGACAACTATCGTATATTAAGTATGAAGTAAAATGAAAAAGCTTGTTGAACTGATGTCAAAAATAAAATCTGAATCAGGAAACTTTGTCAAATTTGTAAAGTTCCTACAAAAATTTAAAAAAAATATAAGTATAATTTTTTGAGTTAAAACTGTTCAGATTCGATGGAGAATGTGAAGCAGTTTCATAGAAAAGTATTAATGCTGCGATTAGCTCATTTATTTCAATCGTGCTTTGCTCTACGATGTCTATTGCAATCGCCGCTGTTCGTGAACCCCTTTCCACATACGGGGCATTTATAAGGTTTTTCCCCGGTATGAATCCGGATGTGTTTCCTCAGATTAGAGCTAACAGCAAATGTTTTCTGACATCTATCACACGCAAAGGGCTTTTCGCCCGTGTGAATCCGATAATGATTCTGGAGATCTCCTTTCAGAGTAAAATATTTTCCACATCTATCACACACAAAGGGCTTTTCGCCCGTGTGAGTCCGATAATGATTCTGGAGATCTCCTTTTTCAATAAAATCCTTTCCGCATCTATCACACACAAAGGGCTTTTCGCCAGTGTGTATTTTGTAATGTCGATTGAATTTTCCTTTATTAGAAAATAGTTTTTTACAAACTCTGCACTCGAATGGTTTATCGGCAGGATATAATCGATAATGATTTTCAACTCTACATTCCCCTTCAAAATTTTTAGAACAGATACCGCAAAATAATGTTTTCTTATGGGGTCGTATTCTTGAAGGTCCTGCTACTGCAATGTAATCTTTCATGGACGAGATTGATTCTTTTATATTGACAGCCATTTTCTCGCATTTAGTCTTATTAGAGTCTTCGGCAGTAATTTCAGTTCTAATACTCTCATGTTTTAGAACCCTTGAAGCTTCAATTGTGCTATCTTTAGATTCTTTATGTCTCTGTGGAAAATCAGAATTCAATAGAGAATTCTTGCTTCCAGTTAACTTTTTCTTTACTGAAAGAGTTCTTTTAACAACACGATCAAGGGAATACAGAAACAATTCTTCATCATTATATATTGATTTCCATTTGCTCTCTTCATGAGACATTCCGCTTTCGTTATTAAGTTTTTTAGGGGATATATTTGAAAGTTTTGATTTATCCCTCTTTTGCTCATAGGAAGATCCAATAATAATTTTTGTTTTCGTACATGCTGTCTGAGATTCTCTTTCAAAATTGAAGCCGCTTTCAACATCGTCCGGCGTGACGCTTATCGATGTATTTTCATTATCTCGTCCACCATTATCAGCATCCTGTATTGAAGCACCATTCGGATTTCTTATTTGTGCACTCTTCTTGTTTATCCTGAATTTCCGTTTTCTTCTTGAATCAGGCACTGAAAAGATGTTATCAGTATTTTCATTTAGCGCATTCATCATCGAAGAATTTTTAATATCAATTTGTCGAACTTCTGGATTCACATTCTCATGAATGTCATTCGAATTATCCTTAATTGTAACACGTGTATCATCATTGTTTTTATCCATTTTCTCTGATTCTTCAAATAATGGCAGTGTATAAACGTTCTCATCGTTCTTATAAAAGAGACAGGGATGATTCTCATCGTAAGTTACTATTCTATAGCATAATTGACACAAATACCGTGCCATTAGTACATTAATATTTAATTTTAAAAATTTCGTATCCTAAAACGTGTGCAGGAAGCCGCTAATAGTTTGAAGGAATAAAGATTTGAGTTTCTGAGTTATAAATTGTTGTAGATGCCATTGCTGATGCCTTAAACTTCGTGGATTTGTTATGATTAAAGTATATTTAATCGATTACTGAAATATGTTTTGATTCGTTTCATGAACATCATGCTAGAGCCTTTTCTCCTAATAAAACCACCTGTATATTATTCTAATATGTTGTCGAGTATATCAAATTTAAAACTAGATTTTTCTTACTTAATGTATTAGCTGTCTTGTATTATATAATTAAATGAAATGATTTGTAAATATAAATTTCTGCTTAAATATAAAAAAATTAAAATAAATTTAAAATGGCAGCTGATGACATAATTAATTCTGTTGAAGTAAAACCTTTCTACCTTCGTGCTCTTTTTACTTTTTAAAACTATAAAACATGATTTTTAATCGTTACATTTACTTACATGAAGAATATACATTGTACAAATCAAAAATTGAATGTAATGAATATTCGCATTTTAATGAATCCTGCCGAAATAAAAACGTGTCTGCTTTCAAAGATGCATACGCAATAATTAATAATGCAATTCTGATAAAAGAAGGTTAAAATATTTTTTGCCCGTATTTCGAAGACATGAAAACCTCCTAACCAAAATAATATCATGTTCTTACATGATAAGAAATAAATCAACTATCACTACAAATTAAATATGTAAAAATGTAATTTTCAGCACATGTCTGCATGAAATGAAGCAAATATTAAACATGATATTTTTGGAATGTAACTGCATGGAAACGTTTTCTATGATATTTTAGTATACATATATTACTATTCAATTAAACAGTTTATTTAAGGCAAATATGGCTTAACATCTACAAAACATTTTCTAGGATCAGAAACCAACAGCTAATTTGAAAACTTTTTAAAATAGACATATAGGATTATTTTATTTTACAGATATCATCACTAAGTGCAATATATAATTATATTTTTAGTAAATTGAGGTAAAAAATGCTGATGAATTACGACTTTTAAATGTTTACATATATCATATACTCTGTGAATCATTTTTAACAAAATATTCTTAAAACACTAAGACCTTAAATAAATAAAAAGTGTTCCTCCGATCAACTAAATCAATAACTAAAGTTGTCCAATTTATTAATTTTCGATATCACTTTTCTATGAAAACAGGCGATTATAGATCATTTTATCGACCATCTGAAAGAAGCCATTAAGGTTTCTCAAAAGTAATTGATCTAGATTATGAAAATGTTGATTGTTCTATTCTTGAAATATTCAGAACTGAATAAAAGGGTCAGATATGTTTGCAGAAGATAGAAACGTTTATTTATTTATTTAGAAGCTGAAACATAAAGAATATTTTACAGAATATGAATCTATAAACATAAAAGAATGTCTATAAATTTAAACTTAATAATTTTTTGAGGTATATTTACAAACCAAAAAAATACATTTATTATTGTTGAGAGCATTTATATACATCTAAGAATAAAATTAAAAGCTGAATGTTTCATTGAATCCTTGAAATGTCTGCTGCATAGTTCTTTGAGATATCATAAATTATGAAAATTTATAATATATCAATTTCTACAGTGCATATAAAACTTCAATGTCAGACTACTCTGCTTTCAGTTATCAGTTTTATTTAAAGGCATGCTTGAATTGAGTGAGCAGTTCTTTATATTAAGGGCACATCCATTATTTCCACTTCAAATTAAAAGTGAATTATACGGGCGCTGATATAAAATCAGAGAGAGATGCGGAGTTTATAGATTAGGAAGCTTAATTCTTAGATAATAATATAAGTTGATTTTATGACTATCGAAATTTGAAACTTAAAAATATTTTGTTGAAAAAACCTATTATGAGATCAAGGTATAGAAAAAAATTAATTGAACATTTTAGCCGGCATTAATACTGGTGAACCAGCTGGTCACCAAAGGCGACTAGTCAATAATATATCGAATATAATTTTGAACTGAGAATAAATAATGCTAATTGATCGATATTAGATCAGGCAATAAAATATATATACCTATTAGTAAATACATATGTACAAGTATGTATGTGTATTCTATTGCCTCCAGTTGCTGCCTGGTAAAGAGTATTTTTGATTCCAGTCCACCATTGTATCTCTTATCACTGCTCGAATCATAGACATGTCCCCTGAAACAGATAAATAAATCACATTTTAATCTCTAATATGTAAGTAAAAAAATGGTTCGATCTTTGACTGTGATTTGATATGAATTACAGGTTAACGGGCCCTTCCATGAAAATACCATAAACAACAACAAGATGACTTATGCTCTTCCTACATGTATTTATCCCAAAAAATGGAATTTTATAAACAATTCTTTTATTAAATATACCAGTCTTAAAGCTATCCAAAACAGGCTTACATTTATGACTACTTTAATTAGAGGCCATGATATTAATATTTTCTTAATGATCGGTAAACCAAAAGGTGGACAATGAAAAACCCGAAAGACTTTAAGGGCTAAAAACAGGTTTAAAATGTGAATCGACACAAATTTAGTTTCAAATATTGAAAAAGTTTTGCACGAAAAAAAAAGCAAAAAGACAATAGGGATTACAAAGGTGTTTAACAATAACATCTTTTTATATTTTGCTCTGATGATATAAAATGAATATATTATTTTTTCTTGTTGAAAATGCCATAGCGTCGTCTTTTGAAGCCTTGAACATTTTCAGTGGAGGAATCTATCGATTCCAACGCAATCTCTCTGAGATGGAAAACAATATACTACTTTTTTTCCTTTAAAATAAATGTTAAATTTAAGTACCCTACTTTCAAAACCAATCTCAGTTTGACGTGTGAGTATCATCTGTTGCCATTCTTTTTATTATTCTTTTTTAATAAAAGCTCAAATGTTGTCGGATCATACAACTGCAATTCTTGTTCAACATTTACCCCTTTGCGGCCCGATGTCGAGGGTCACTCGACATTCAAGACTATGCATCCTTTTGATGTTTTATTTATTTATTTTTCAAATTTAATAGTTAGAAAAACATGTATAATGGTTAAGAGATTTAAATAAATTTTTCAAAGAAATCCGATTTAAAAGAATTATATATATATATTTATTTTGCACAGCAATAAACAAATCTTCGCATTAGGTGAATAATTTTGCATCTAATTATTTTTTGGATTGCGAAGAAATAAATATTTATTGTACGCCCTCTATGATTCAGAAGGATTAATCAATAACCATTTTTATCATATGTCAGCAGTCAGCTGTTTAGTGCAAGATCCATCTTACAAATGTCTAGCAATTTAATTTTGTTTAAAAAACGAAAATCTTAAAATAATCTTCTTTATTGTAGAACATATTTCAATCATTTTAGTCAAGAGAATCACAGAGCGAAAATCAAGATCTTTGACAAACTGAATAATTAATGGTAGGTTTGTATAAAATGATTAATCAAAGGACTATTTTTTCAATGCAGGAAAAGTTCATGAGAAAAGAGATTTCTATCACTTTGAATTTCATAATTTAATTTAATCTCGGGACATTCCGCTTGTTCTACTCCCGGACATAAAAACATTTTCGTAATTTATGTGTAGCCCTAATCTCTTGAAACGTTGGCTTCTCTTTTTTCTCAGTTTTTAAAATATTTAGGTTGTAAATTTTTGTAAATAAGCATTAAATTGAATATTTTTGACGTTTTAAAAATTAATTCAATGGATTCATCATAATTATAGGGTTAATATATATTTTACTGCAAAGAAAAACAGACTATGCATCCAATTATTTCCACCGCCCAGTGATACTTTAATTATAAGAATGAGAAACTTTGAATGTTGCGATTGGTTCTCGCTGTCCTCTCAGGTATGGAAATGGTGTAAGGGTTACCAACTCCTACGGGGCACAGCAGAATCATTCTAAGTAAGATGTTGGTCATTAAGATCCAAATATATTTTAATTTTTGCCAAAACAATATTTTATTTTATATAAATATGTTGTTTCTTATGGCACTTGCCGAGGGCAAGATCGCTCAGGTAGTCTTTGATTTAAGCCTAATCAGCGTCTCTTATTTCTTAGTAGAGCCAATTAGGGCCAAGAGAACGACTTTTGGTACTCACTCATAACATTCATTGCTCAGTCCCTTTTTACAGGGGAGGGGGAACATTCACACAACTCACAGATAACGCACAGAAGAATAACCATACCCGAACCCGGGACGTCAGATCACGGAGAAGACGCCCTACCCCTATGCCAAGAGACGCCGGCTTATGAAGACATTTAATTCATATTAATTTTATATAAAATTCAACAAATATTCGGGAGAAAGAGATCTCGTATTCATTATATAAAAAAATGATAATACATTTTGTTTTATCCTCTTCAAAATACCTCATAAAGAGGATAAAAGTTAATTTTATCTTGAATCCTTTACCAATTCTATGTGACGAAAACTTAATTTGTCTTTAATTTCGAACGAATTTATTCATAACACTAAAGAATTATCTATTAAATACCTAAACATGCTTACAAAGATTTTGAATAAATTTATGTGTACTAATTTTTTTTACTTGAAGTACTCTAAGAGAAAGCAATATTTTTATAATCATAAAAACTTAACATTATTTTATGAATAATAAAATCTTGAACCAGTAATACAGTATTTAATACACACACGTATTATTTTATTCGTTTATCATCTGAATTTTATCTCTAAGATGAAACTGAATTCAAATCTGGATTGTAATCTTTTATAGTGCGATTTTTTCGTAAGAAAAGACAATTTTGGTAAGCCTAACAAAATAAATTAACAAAATATTTATATTTAAAACTAAATGGCACTTAAATATATTAGCCATTTTTGATTTCTAGGGATGTTTAGAAATGTAATGAGTAAATGAGAGGAATCGTGAAATAAATTCTATAATGAGAAATAATACTCAGATGTGTTTGAATTCTCATCCAAAAAATAGCACAAAATTGTTCAGTTTAATGTGTCATTCATTGCAAGCATAATGAATATAAATGAATGATAATATGGTGATAGCTTTAATAATAATTAAATATTGAATTTAGAATCAGATTCTAGAACAGAAATTTTTATACATGCATTAAACAAATGTACTTTTTTTTAACTAAACGAAACGAATTCAGTATTTCGTCTACACCAAAGTATTAAAGTTCATTTTTTAAAAAATCTAATTATTTGAAATGAATCTGGTTATGTACTGGAAACACCATAACGGCCAAAAAGAATTATAAAGAAGCTATTTTGATTAAATCTAAAGAAGAGTTTTAGCATAATTCTTTATTACTTTTTGAATGAAATTAAAGATTTGAACGTGTGCATTTTTGTGCATATGTATGGAACTAAATAGAATAACTCAAAAATTTAACCATTTATATAAAACGACATCTGTTTGGTATGTGTTCTCAGATATATACCAAAAATCCATGCTGTCAATCTAATTTTGGTTTTTATCGCTTGCAAACCTGCATTGCATCTAAGTTTATGAAACAAAACGAATGTGAGAATAAGTCTAAAATTCGTTAAGGAAACAAGATAGCTCAAATCGTTACCAGAATAACAGAATCAGATCTGATTCGAAAATATATCGCGTACGTTTAAAGAAGAGATAAAGGGAAAAAAGAATTTTGGATCTTCGTATAATCAGAGATTCACATTCGGATTAATAATAGAATTAAGATTTTTTTAAAGTAATGGTTAGATCATATCAAAGTTTAATAATCGAAATCTATTCCAAAGATTTCCTTTTAAGCAGATATTAATCTTTTCAAATCATTTCAATTGATAACTAACATATATCTCACTATATTAAGTAATAAAAAGATAATTTTAAATTCGATATAAGCAAATATTGTATTAAAATCTTATTCAGGTCTTGATTTAAGGTGAGAAAGCTCTAGCGTGTTGTTCATAAAACGTATGAAAAAGTACTTCTAATCGATTCAAACCAGTTTAATCGCCATAAATCTTCAAATTTTAACACATCATCAATAAGGCCTACAACAATAATTGCTACAAATACTTGAAATCTTGATTCCTTCAAGTCATCAGACGATTTCCGTGTACGTTTCCGACGATATATTATTTTTATTTGAACATTAACCTATTAATGGATCGATACTGGTGTCATGTTTGTGATAGAACAGTGTCTTCAGGTGAAATTCATTCCTGTTTCTTTTATAAGGACGATGACATCGTGTATACACTACCATGGCAAGAAGAATTGGACAAAATAGATGAAAATAACGATTGCATTGACGAGAGTCTATATCCAGAAATTCAACTAAATGATATTAAAAAATCTGCACTAATGGATGCATCTCTAAGTGAAAATATTCATCAAGTTTTGTTACTGAACGACTCAAGGAAGAAACGGAAATTCAATACAAACTCGAAGAGTGCTGAAATGGAAAATCCGCATGATACGTCAATAGTGGAGGCTGAGGAGAATCATAAAAGTGCATCGATAAACGCTTCACCGGAGAATGATGAAAACGATTCTCAACCGGCTTCTTATTGTGCTCATAGCAGCGGACCTGATTATGAGCAAAATAACGATAATCCAAAGGTTACAAACTTATCCCCTGGAAATGTGGAATGCCTCTTCAGAAATAAAGAATGTGGAATGTCTCTTCAGGACAGCAAATAGCAATCTTTTAATAATGATGTAGATTTATTTATGGATTCCCTAAATCATGTTATGAAAAACGATCATACAAAAATCAACTATATTTCAGGAACTCAGAAATATCTGATCAGTACTGATTTTTATCAAGGAAATAGGGAAACGAACGATAACATTATAGAAACTTCAAAGGATTTACGAAACGAGCATATTACAACTGAAATTATTTCCGAAGATTTCAGTGAATGCGACAAAATGGCTACCAACGAGGAAGAATCAATCTCTTTCATAAAAGATGACATTGCAGTAGCAGGACCTTCAAGAATACGACCCCATAACAAAAAATTCCTTTGCGATATCTGCTTTAAACTTTTTAAATCGGAATGTAAGGTTGAACATCATTATCGATTACATCCTGGCGACAAACCATTCCAGTGCAGAGTTTGCAAAAAATCATTTCCTCGGAAAGGACACTTCATCAGACATTACAGAATACACTCTGGCGAAAAGCCCTTTGTGTGTGAGACATGCGGAGAAGGTTTTAAACGGAAAGAACATCTCCAGAAACATTATCGGACTCACACGGGCGAAAAGCCCTATGTGTGTCATATATGTGCAAGAGCATTTACTCAGAGTTGTGCTCTCAAGAAACACATCCTATTTCATACTGGGGAGAAATCTTATAAATGCCCAATTTGCGGAGAGGGATTCACCAGCAGCAGCCATCGCAACAGGCATCGGAGAGCAAAGCACGATTGAAATCAATGAGCAAATTACAGAATTGATTCTTTTGCCCTTGTATGAAGGCTGCTTCACGTTCTCTATCTAACTGAAATGTTTTTAACTCTAATATAGCATTTTTATCTCTACAATTTTTGTATGAACTCTACAAATTTGACAACGTTCAATGATATCAGATTTTCTTTTTCTGATATCAGATCAGCAAATTTTTACATTTTACTTCTTGAAGAATTGACGATAGTTGCAAGATTTTATCAATGTGTTTGCATTTATATGTATTTGGTTATAAACATTATTTTTACTTTTTTTAAATATTCCAGTGCGGATTTTGTTAATCTATATGCTTGTTCAGATCCTTGACACTGAAGAAAATATCTCCACTCTTTCAGTTTTGCTTCAGAATTAAATAATTTTAAAAGACAATAATATCTCTAACTTCGTTTTTAATTTCTTGAATGGTTAAAGGAAAATTTTTCAAAACAATTTGTATTTCTCCTGATAATAGTAGCAATTGTAATATGGTCTTAAGATCAAAAAGCAACTGTAATAATAGATTGTAAAGCTTTAATTTTTAATTCTTATCATAAATCATAATACATGTTACTTCTTGGTAAAATTCTTTTATTATATTTGATTTTAAATAATCGAATAAATATTTGTATTCCAATGAGGTACTTTAGTAGATACTAAAAACTAAATTTTTTAATGACAAATTCACAAAAGATTGCTTTTCTTCCTACATGTACAATACCTTTTTTACTTGATATATTCCATGTGTTGTGTGAACACTGTAATAAATATTTTTATATTACGCATATAAGCACAATTTCTCTGTATTTATTATTTGTCTTTTTTAAGAAAATCTTTAGTATAATTTTCATTAAAGGAAATATTTTTTTCAATTTATTGGGAAAGATGAGAATGTATTTGAAAAATTGATCAGATCTCAAGGGAAAAAAATAATTAAAATTGTAGCATTTTTTGCAATTTTAAACTTTTAAAATTAATACTGCACAAAGCTGATTTTTCCATCATCATAAAAATGATAATTTTTCTTTTGAAAGATAACCGAGTTTGTCCTATTTTTTACGTAATTTTTATTCAATTCTTTAAAAAATATTGTGTGCTTATTTTGAAGCCTTATATGTCTATCATGAAATGAAAATTTATTCATTCTCATCCTTTGTTCCAATATCTCAGTCAAGTTTATTCTGCACTGTCAATGATAAAAAAAAAGATGAGTCGGCTTATTTTCATATGTTGAGTAATTACCAACATAAAAAATATTTTTAATTAAAATTTTCAAAAAATTAGTTTTTTAGAAATAGGACGTGAATTTAAACGAAGCAGTAGTAGAAAAAGTTTTACCATGTATCCGTTTTTTAAATCATTCCTTCTTGTTTAATAGTTGGATGCGTAAAGATACAGGCTGAAAACGAGGAACATGCATAAAGGGAGATGTAGGACGGTGAACGACTTTCAGTTTAGTAAAAAAAGTTATGTGTCTGAAAAAATTCCTTATTAATAAAAGTTTTCAAAGAAATAAACCCTTATAAACAAAAACAAGAAACATTAAATTAAAATTCGTAGTAATCATTAATTCTAGTCGATGAAATGGATATTAAGTGATATTAAAATACTTTCTTACTGAATATTTAGATATCCCCGTGCATTACTATTTATAACACAGAGTTTACAAAAGTATACAACATGTTTCTTAAATACTTCACATACGCATCAGCTACTCAACACCTTCATTTGCACCCCTTTTTTTACAGGGGAAGCGCACATTCAATCACTGATAGAACAGATAAAGAACAAGCATGCTTTAACCGTCACTCGAACCCCGGATGCCCAGATCACAGGGGGAAGAAGGACTACCGTTGCGTCAAGACGTCGGCGACTAATAATATGTGTGTCTCAAAATTCTGCTAAAATAAATTGCACCTTTTTTGGTTTTACAGTTGAATAAATGTTTTGAATGTAACGAAATTGAAATGTAAAGCATAATTTTTTCACTTTCTGGGCACAGATTAAAAAGTGTTTAAAATAAGTGTTCAGTCTTATAAAAAAAATTGGACATTATGATGAAAACTAAATTTTTTCTTTGCATATTAAAATTATTTAATCAAAGACTTTGTCCTTTTTATTTATTGCTTTTTTTAATTTTATTATTTTGAAATGCAATAAACGGTATTAATTTTTTGAATATTATTTTTATTAATGAAATATCTTTAAAGTTTTCATCTCTTGAAAAATATCACCCACTTTTTCTTGAAAGAGAAAGCTTTTGAGCTCTTTCTTATTCTTCGAGTAAACGTGCGGTAATCTGAATTCTTCTCCGTCCGCTTATTTCATTATTGATTCATACCTTCAAGAAAAATTAAGACGCTCAGACGTTTTCAATAAGAAGTAATCTATGTTTATTGCAAATATCTCGAATAAATTCTCTTTTTTAGTTCGCCGCTGTCATTATCATATTTTACGCATACAGTTTGTTCGAATCAAATAACTAAAAATTACTTCTAGTTTCTATTTTGTAACATGGACGAATGGGTTTGTTTTTGTGAGGTTTATCGGCGCAAGAACCATGGCCAAATGGAAGAATTGACAGGGAGCGTGTAATCTAAGTTTGAAAACATGTTGGATTTTAATTTAGTAATATATCTTATTTTAAAAGAGAGCAATTTAAAAGATATTTTTGAATTCGTATAATTAATATTTGCTTTATTAAATAATTGTTGCAATGAAAATTGCTGCCAACACTATGTTCCATTTAATATTAGAATCCGAAAACGCTCCAATAAATTCAAGTGCAGTAAGATGAACCGGGCACAGAACAAAATGTCAACAGCCTAAAAACAATCATTATTTTATTTTTGTTCTTTCTCATCACTGTTTGTTTCTTCCTTGCTTCATTATTATTTAATCCTTGCATTATATTCAAAATAAAGAATTCGAAATCATATTTTCTGGGTTTGGGATCTTGTGGATATTTCAGCCAACGATGAGCAAATTTTGTTAAATAATATGCGAAATCTTTTCTGACATCAGGGAATAAAGTTTGCGACTCAAAAAGGATCTTAAAATGTTTTTAAGAAATTACCTTGTCCAGTAGATTTTTGTCTTATCCTTTCGTCATTTTCTAACTTTATTTTTATGCATCTAATTATATGACAAGAAAGAAAAATAACTATGATTATAATTAAAATTTACAAAAAATTTATTAATAGAATTCTTTTATTGAAATCAATCTCACAAAATAACTCGGATCATTACATCCTGATGAATAAAGATGAAGGAAAAAAAATACAAGAGGAAAAAATAACACAAATACTACGAGATCCCCAAAATTCCATTTAAACGATAGAACATTTTACTTTGAAACAAGAGTGAAATGATTCCTTTAATTTGTTAAAAACAAAAATAAAATATTCTAAGTTTTGAAAATTGACTATTCAAAAGATAATACTTTGAAATTTTGGAATCGTGTAAAGATAATATTTTGGCTTCTTAAATTTTAATGGAAATAAAACAAAATTCTGCTAAATTTTTAATTCATTATAAGTCTAACGAACTTTCAAAAAATTAATTTCAAGTTGCTAAATTCTAAATATTAAAAAATGAAACTGGGAAATTTAAGATTCCTTGTCGGTCATTCAAAGTTCCAAAACAATGTAACCACATATTCATTATTGAAGTATAAATTACACATGTCAACAAAAAATATAATTACCAAGTAGTTTAAAGAATTTATTTCTTTACAAGGAAATGGTTACAAATAATTTCTTAAAAAAAGGCCAATTATATCACTCAGACATTAAAATCTTTAACATAATATAAAAATATTCTTTAAAGCATTTACAAAAAGACAAAAAAAATCAACTGCAAAGCATGATCTTTAATATATAATGAAAAATTATTAATGAAATTCGCCAATAATACAAAAATATATTTTATGCTTTATCTAATTTTTATAAACAAATATTATTTATAAATTAAAAATTAACATTAAAATATTTCTAACGAGTATTGCAATTATAAATCGTTCGAAAATATTTTTATTTTGGTAAGTTATCACAATCCGTAACAATAACTATTTAGTTAGTATTTAAATTTCACATCAAATCCACGGAGGCAGTGGAAACGCATCAGTGTTTATCATTCAATGCTGAAATATTTAATTTTGAATTCAGGCGAATTCAAAGAATAGTTTCTTTATTAGGGTTGTTTCTTTGGTACTTTGGGATTTTTTGGCGCAAGACTCCTATTTGGTTAAACTGCACCATGCATATGGTTAAAATTTAAAATGAAAGATATGAAAAGTTAAAACAGTGGTTTCAAAAAGTGTGCTAAAACATAGGAAACTGGACAGTATTGTTATTTAATCAAGTTTACCAATACAAGGAAGTAATCAAATATCCTTTAAGAAATGAAGAAAATTTGGATGGTGTGTTTCATCCATCAAATCACGCAAAATTACAATCGGGCAATTAGGAAAGTTCTGACGATGGGAATTAAAAGAAGGGCATTCAATCAGAGTATGACTAACGGTAAAACTGTTATGACATGTGGGGCATACAGGAGCATTTTCTCCCAAAATTATGGCGCTCATGAGTGAAACGTGTCTGTCCTATACAGAGGGTGATTGGAGAGTGTTTTATTCTGATAAATGAAGATACGGGGTTGAAATCTGAATTCTGGATGAGATTTAAAATAATAACATTTACAAAGCTCATTCAAGAAAGTATTAAAACTGAATGGACAGGCAATGTCGAGAAAATGGTCCTCAAACTTTTGGTAAAGACTATATACCGATAACTTGCCTGCCGGTCGGATGATCAGAATGGCGTGGTTGTATAGGTAACCATACCATATACGGAAGGTTCAAACCTGGCTTGATTTTTTTGTTTTTTTCTTAATTATTTTTATTCAATTTAAAATTTACAATTACTTTCAATTAATATCTTTGTAATTTTTTATCAAAAATAAATATTTATAATCGAAATAATAATAAAATAATTACAATTTTAAAAGAAAATAATTATAAAAAGCAGATAAATTTTTTAAATAAAATTATTTAAATTTAGTTAACGACTTAAACATAGTTTTAATTAATATGCTTCTTATTTTTATGGAAGGATAAATGTTTATTATTTTAGTACTTAAAGTGCAATTTAATATTTAATATGTACTAACAAATATAACAAAAATATTAATAAACATTGATTTTACGTACTCATATCGTAAAACAAATTATTCAATATTTCTAAAAAGATTATCCCATGTACATTTATTTTCTATTATATACAAGAAAAAGTATGGAAAATATTGTAAAAACATTGGGAAAAAATGTATTTCGACATTTTGCACAACTGGGATAAAAACGTTCCTCAAGAACAAGGTTTCTTTAAGGGAAAGATCTAGAGGAGGAGGTCGACTTCTCGAGTGGTGAGTGCATTGACAATGCATGCATCGACCGACTTTCTTTCTTTTTTGTCTGTTAACATTTTTTCTTTATCTTATAAATACTCCGAAAAGTGAGATACGTTTTATGTGACAGAATAATAAATTCATGTTTTTTAGATTCCCTGATTCGTGTCTTTTAGGCTCTTCATTGTCAAGCTTATAGGGAAAAAGGTCATGGGCCATGGACGCGCTCACTTTAAAAGGTTAGCAATGCAATATTTCGGAATAGCGCAGTATCCGTATCCGCAAATAAGATGAAGTTTAGTTATATTAACGGCCTGTTCTAAAGTAACACTAGAGGTATTTTGGGACGGACCACGTAATTTTGAACCATGTTCATAACACTTGTTATTACTGTTTTTTTTTCTTATAAGGGATAGAAACGCGTATTAATAGTATCAATTGGCTAAAATGTTTACAAGTAATAAAACGTATTAAAAGGATATGAATAAGATTAAAATACGTAGTAAAAAGGCATTTGAACAAAAAGTATATTTTCATAGACAATTATAAAAAAAGAAAGAAGAATTTTTTATATGTTTCATCGTGAAAGTAGTAAAATTCATACATTATTTTAAATATAAAATTATCACTGGCTTGAGTTCCCATTTGCTCAGAAAAAAGAAAGTAAAAAAATCATAGAAAAGTAAAATAATTATTTCTTTAATTAGCTAATTGATTTTCCTTCGGCATTGTCCTCCTACGTAAATTGCAATCGCTTCTGTTCAAATTAAATGTCCTAGAAATATCACTATTCTCTGAAATAGTGTTTTCATAACAATATTCCACAGAGTTTATGAAATTATTTTAAACGACATTCAGAGTCTTCCATTTTCTGTCTTCTAGTGGCATTTCATATTCCTCTTCAGCATTTGCATCTTTTAATCTCTTACACCTGCTGCTCTTTACTTTTGTATGTCAACACCACTCGATCCTATGACTTTTTCCGTCCTTTTTTTCATGACCTTCCAGAAGACCTTTTTCAATTCTGTAAAGGGATTCAACGTTTCCCGAACGAGCTATAGATGATGCGTCTTTAGTTTGGAATTCAAAATAGGTTTCAAATATTAAATATCAAAAGGATTACATTCCAAATAGGAAAGATTACAAGAACTATAAAAATAAAAATAGATATAGAAATAGAATAAAAATATATTGAATCTGTTTGCAATAACTTTTTTGACTCCAATTTTTATTGTCCTTTATTATTATTTAACTGCACAATTTAGCAGTTTCAGCGATTCATCTTTCGATCAGAAGTTTAAAACATGAGCTATTCTAATGATGATTTGGTTTGAAATTAAATATGGCATATCGGAAAGATAAAATGGTAAAAGTGTTCTAAGATAGAGACAAAAAAAACTGATGAGAGAGATACTTTATGGAGAATGACCAAATGAACTCCACGCCCTTCATTTTAATTTTGTGATTTAGAGGGAAGACCCTGATTATTGGATTCAGCTTGCAACAGGTCTTAAAGAGCAGACGGCTTTTTGGAGGAATCATCAGCCATTTAGTGCAATGCTTAGCAACCAGGTCGCGGTATCCACTTTTTGAAATGAAAGTGGCGATTAAAAGTCCAGTGATCTCTCTTTTAGTGTAGGTGGAAATACGAAACCCATTTTTACACATAAAGTATCTGAAGGATGGGTTATTGAAAATTGTTTGAGCCTGATGGAAGTTTCAGCACATCGATATTAACATTTTTATAACACGATAATTTAGAGATATGGAGAACTGCTCGTCATGCACGCTGAGGATAGACTTGAAAGAAATCTGATATCGCGTAAACAGACATCGAAACAGTATTTCAAGTTTTTCTAAATCCTATTATCTATATACTGACAAAAAGTATTAGCTAGATTTTCATTGAAGGAGATGTTAACTAGCAATAACTGAAATAGCTCATTGGATATACGATTAATATTAAATTAAAATTCCAATTTAATAAAAATGTAAAATAAACCTTATAATTTTGAAATATAAACATTTTTTATTTTAAATTTAATACAGGCTTATTAGTGGTAACCTAAATAAAAATATCTTTAAAAAATTATTTTACAATAGCATCTAAACTTTGTAATAATGTAAGTCAAAAACTAATGGGTTTCCATATCAGATCCATCAAATAATTTTGATAAAAATGCTTTATAATCAGCAAAAGGATTTGAATTCTAATCAGGATTTGAATCTGTTGCAATTTTTTAAATGCACCTCATCTTCATTTTCTTTAAATAAAATTCGCGACATATCTTGCATATATTCACCTATATTTAATATGATAACCTCAGTTTTCCCAGTGTTGAGATTACAGTTTTTCAAATTCGGATAACTTCAATATAGCGCATAATCAGAATCTCTGCTAGGAATCGTTGAACAAAAAGCATTCAGACCGAAACAAATGGAGATAAGCTGTGCACATTTAACATATTGTCCTTTCTTTTTCCATAATCCCTTCATCATTGAAATTATGTTATCAATTATATGCTGGTCGACATAAAAGTGATGTTTCATATACTATCGAGTTAAATTACTTCTTTATCAGGAAAATGATTCGAAGACTTGGTAATTTTTTACCCTCTGGATGAAAAGACTGATGATTAAATGACTCGCCACATCAACACAAAAACTATTCTTCCTAACCAAGAATATACCGGGTGGCCAGAAATAAAACACCCCTACTCTGACCTCCCTGGATATCGAACTACTCAGTGTAAAGGCTTGAAAATTTGTGGACATACTATTCAAAAAATGGGGAAACGGATTTCACGAAAAAAAAATTTAGTTCCAGAAATCACCGATAGGTGGCGCTGTACCACTGGACGTATGCTGAAAAGACACAAAAACACGTTTTAAACACATTTTATTTGAAAGTACCAAGCATACATGAAACAAGGACGTTATCGATGCAGGGAATGCTGCTCAATATGGTTCCCTTCCTGAAGATGTAAAATGTGAAGTCTGTGGACAGCTTGTTCAACTGCGGATCGTAACTGGTCATCTGAGATGCTTCTCACATGCAGACTGATACTCTCTTTCAAATCTGCCAAGGTTATCAGACGTTCTCGATAAACAAGGTTTTTTAAGTGTCCCCAAAGCCAAAAATCACACGGATTAAGATCCGGTGAACGAGATGGCCAAGTTGTCGGAAACGCGCGACTGATTATTCTGTCAGTGGTGAAATGTTGGCGAAGAAACTGTTGCACAGGGAGTCCAATGTGTGGAGGTGCTTCATCTTGCATAAAAGTAATGGTGTCAAGGCATTGGCGCTGCTGCAAATGGGGTACAACAAATGTTTCGAGCATCCTTTTGTACCTGTTGGCCGTCACGGTACATGTCTCAAGGCCATTGGAAGTAACCTCTTCGAAAAAGAACAGTCCAAGGATGAATGTGGCTGTGAATCTACACCAGACTGTAACTTTCGGTGAGTGGAGTGGAATCTCTTGGAAGGTACGGGGGTTTGTCGTGTCCCATATGCGACAGTTATGGGTGTTCACTGTTCCACTGAGGTGGAAATGGGCCTCATCGCTCCACAGAATCTGCCACGGCCACGATGCATCCACTTCAACTCTAGCAAGAAATGTCAATACAAAGGTCAGTCGCATCTCCCTGTCTGTGGCCAGCAATTGTTGATTAGGGCGGATTTTGTACGGGAAACAATGCACCATTTTTCTGAGTACGTTCCACACTGTGCTATAGGGAACACCCAAGTGTCGTGACACTGCGCGTGCACTACTGCAGCCTAAAACATTATCCATTGACTGTTCAACAATACCGGTGGCAACATCTTCAACGACATCTGAACGAACCGGTTTGCGTCCTCGACCAGGCTGAACTCCAAGATGTCCAGTTTCCTCGAATCGAGCGATCATTCTCCTGAGAGCTTGTGTTAGCAATGGTCCCTTACGCAAATCCTTAAGTCGGCGAAACTCTCGAAGTGCTGCTGGAGCATTTCCTTTATTCTCGTAAAACAACTTCACAAGCAAAGCGCGTTCTGGCAGCGTGACAGCCATCACTAATAAGAATGACATTCCCCACCTTTTAACATGGCTTCTAACCATGCTTTATGCAAATTTTTCTGGTTACAGTATGAAATTGCAGTTACAACGGGAGTTCTAGCTTCTTTACTATTTTTATTTTCCATAAGGGGCAGAAAAATTAAAAAGGAAGCATGGAAGCATTCCATTCCGCATAAACATTTTAATTTTTATTATTATTTGTGTCTTTTGATCATAGTTCCAGTTGTGCAGCGCCACCTATCGGTGATTTCAGGAACTAATTTTTTTTTCGTGAAATCCGTTTCCCCATATTTTGAATAGTATGTGTACAAAATTTTGAGCCTTTACACTAAGTAGTTCGATATCCATGGAGGTCAGAGTAGGGGTGTTTTATTTCTGGCCACCTTGTATATATATATATTACAAGAAAAATCAGGCGTTTAAAAAATTTAAATGCCCAAACCTTTTTAGTCTAATATGATTCGAAATCATACTTTAATTCTATGTCCAAAAATTTAATAAAAATATGCCTTAAATCAGAATTATTCAACATGAAAATTCAGTGCAATCGTAATACATTTAACATTATGGATGCGAAAATTTAAAATGAAAGGTTTTATAAAAACAAATGAATAAATAAGCGTTCCAATTCACTGATGAAACCTATTTCTGTAAGAAAAGTTAATTTTCTTAATATGTTGAAAATAGGAAATATAATAACATGTCTAAAGAGTGTTGCACTAAAAGGATTATGCTTCAAATTCTACTATGATATAAGAATAATTGTTTGTTCGGAAATTCGATGAAAAAAAAATTGTCGCCAGTTCTTAATTTATTAAACTGCTGAAAAACATTATAAAAACTTCCTTTCGGGCAATAAATATCCATCATTCAAAATGCAGACTTGCCATTGTTAAACATAGATCATTATATTTATTACTAAAACGTATTATCCAAGTCTTTCAATTTAATCAATTTATATGTTTTATACAAAATATCCAAACAAACTTTCTTCAAATTGAAAAAAATATCCAAAGACATTGAAATTTCAAGTCTAATAAGATTTATTAGATTATTTACAAAAATACAATTAATTTCTCTTACAGCATATGATTTTTAATACACAAAACAGCATATTCCTCGTGAAATTCGTCGTTTATATCAAAAATCAAGTTTACACTTTGTTTGAGTTTTCCATTCGGAAAATTACTGATGTCTGTACATTTTTCAAGGCTGGTAATTCTAATGTCCCTACACATATCAACAGATTTAACTATATAAATTAATAGAGTTTACAGAAAATATTGAAAATGCAATAGATATTCATCAAATTAATTTTTTATTGAAAATTACAATAAATAATTTCTTTAAAGAAGAAGAAACAATTACAGAGACATTGGAATCTGAAGTCAAATATAAAAATATCTATTAAAATATTTACAAAAGTGCATTAAATATATATTACCAAACACGATTTTAAATGCATAAAGAAAGTTTGTTTTTGTAAAATCCGTTATTAATATTTAAAAAAAATTAAATATTGTCTATCTTTCTCATTAGGTGAAATACAAAATCAAATTTTAATTAAACATCAAGCTAAAATACACACTGCTTACCCCGTTTCAAAATCACAATGTTGAAGTCGATTAATTACATTTATTAACTAAATCTAATTACTTTTGTTCAGTTAAAATATCATAATAATTATCTATATTTAAAACCTCTTAGTTGGAATTGACATTTGTACTCAAATACTCCGGAGAACAAGAATGGTAAAAACGAATATCATTATATTTAGAAATATTGAATTAATAAATTCGAGCCAACATTGAAAAAAATGGTTTTTTGATCGGAACTAAAATTTAAATCATTTTTAATTGATTAGAATTTAATTGACTAGGATTAAAAATAATAAAAAATCCTAAAAAATTAAAACAATAAACCCATAAATATAAAGTTATTTCAACAGAGAAACATATCTTCATCGTCAAGAATCAATTAAAAATAAACACCTTAGATATTAAAAATCAAGATGTATTCTACAACTATTCTTCATCAAAACAGTAGAATACTTAAAGAAAATTGTACAATTCCAAATATTCAATCAATAAATAACACAAAGCTGTTTGAAATTATAGTAAAATAATTATTTCTGCAATTTGTGATTCATTTCACTCGTGCATTCTCTTGATATGCGACCTCAAATTGCATTTAGTCTTGAACTCCTTTCTGCAAATTGGGCATTGATAATTTTTTTCTTGGGAGTGAATCAGAATATGTGAATTAAGAGTAGTCTTTTGAGCGAAACCTTTTTTGCAGATTTTACACACAAAAGGCTTGTCACCGGTGTGGGTTCTGTAATGGTTGACAAGATATGGTTTCTGACTGAACGATTTTCCGCATTTGTCACACACAAATGGCTTTTCGCCAGTGTGGGTCCTGTAATGTCGTTTGAGATTATGTTCATGAGAAAATCGTTTCTTACATATATCGCACACGTAGGGTTTGTCACCAGTGTGCTTTCGAGAATGGGTGATGAGTTTTGATTTGTAACGGAAAAATTTTCCACATTTGCCACATTTATACGACCCTCCGACTTCATGGGTTCGATAGTGGATGAGGAGATAATCTTTACTGTTGAATTCCTTAGGGCATAAGCAGCAGGGAAATTTCTTCTTATGGGGAGGCTCTCCGGAAGGGCCAGCCACAGCATCGTCACCTTTATTGGTAGAATGAGATTGATTATTCTTATTCTTATTTTCTGAAAGAGCTTTAATGATAATGCATTCTAGAGAATCCAAAAAAATAGCTTTATCTTCATTCAAATTCTGCCATTTGCTATCTTCTTGTGAAATGTGACATTCTTCATCAGCTGCGGCTCGAATTAGATTTGATATATAGAATCCTCTTGGCTTTTTTACACTAACGCTACTTGATCCAGTGACAATTGCCGTTTTTTCACAATCTTTCCGGTTGTCTTTTCCGGGTGTGTAACCGGATGCAAGGTTTTCCGATCTGAACTCCGCATTTTCATCAACTTGAACTGAATGAACATTCAAAACAGGATTAAAATGTGAAATATCACAAGGATTCCATATGTTTTCGTTAATGGAGCTCTCTGCAGAAGTCGCAAACCTGTTTTCCCTAGAGGAATGCGAAACTGATTCGAATGTTTCAATATTTTGAAATAACGATGATTTTGCAAGTTCAAATATTCCAGTTCCCTTTTGTCCGGCTTCTCGACTTAAGCATCCAGAATTGTTATTCGAATGTTCTATAGATTTATCCGAATCTATTGGCTGCTGTAATAAATGCTTATTGTCAAATTTTTTGTGACGGTAGCAAGGGTGATTCTCACCTGGAGTCACTATAAACCCGCAACGTTTGCAACGAAATGGATCCATTATCCACTTAAATACTACCGATACTACTATCACTAAATCTTACAAAAATGCGTATTGAGAAGACGAAATTGAAATATCTGTATTTTTAGCAGTTGCATGCTCTTCGCGTTGCGCCGAGTGTTTGAATTTCTCAGTTCCTCCCACAGTTAAAACAGATTCAAAGCTTGTTTAATTATGAATTTATCGTTTGTTGAACATATAGAGCCATTTGTACAAGATTTATAACACGGATTTGATTCTACTGAAAAATACATGATCTGATATTTAAATCCTTCTTTGTTTTATATGATATATTTTTATTTAGTATTATTTGCATTTTAGTTATAAAGAATAAAAATATGATTTAGAAAGAAAAACAGAATTGAGATTCTTTCAATTCGATATATTTAATTTATTCGCATTTATTACTTTAAGTGCATTTTCATGACTCATTGCAACAAAGAAACCTCTTTTGGGGTTTATGATAGTTGCCTTATAAGATAAAATATATTAGAAGGATAATATTTTAAAATAGACAAACGCATTTCTGTAAAATAAAAAATTACATTTCACCATAGGTTATTAAAAGATTTTTTTAAATTTATTTTCTTAAGTGCATTAATAACGGTAAAATGGTTTCAAAATCGATCAGATTTTGTTACAAGATATTTAATTAAATATTTAATTGAAAATACCTGATAAATATGTTAAAAGTAAAATTCTGATAGTAAATTTGAAATTTACAAGTTTAGGAAATTGCTGTTTACATAGATTTTTTAATAGTTAAGTCCTGACTCTTGCACTGTATAACTTAATAGAAGCAAAATCCACCCAACAACCTTGATAAAATTACTTCTGCCTAATTTTTAAATTTGTTCTTGAAGAATAATTATTTAATTATTAGCAAATTTATTGATTGAAATTTCGGTATTTAATATAAGCCACATTGATTACTTTAATTAATTAATAAAATTAATAAAAAAGCTCAGATCAGATCAGGTTTTAAAAGAAACGCAGCTTGAAACAGATAATATACTTTTAAAAACTAAAAATTCTTAGAAATATAATGAAGCAATTAAAATAATCAATTAACATATTATTTAATAACTTACAAACCTCAGATGGTCAAAAAGTGCAATTCAGAAGAAAATATCAATCCTTCCTCTTCTTTTATGAGAGTGTTGATTTAATTCATCTTCTATGCATGCGATACAAAATGTGCAAAGATGAAAAAAAAAATATATTCCTAATATTTTTGGTACATTTAACAATCAATGGAGATAAAAGCAACTTCTTTCAAATTTTTCATGCAGTTTAATACATTAATTTCAAATTTAATGATGATATAGTTAGTGTATTTATTGGATCGAATTCAATAATTCCTCATAGAAAATATATTGTTTTTTCTAATTATTCAAAAAATAATTATGGAATTCTTTATTAAACTAAACAAAATACAATGCTGGGTTCTAGCTTAGGAGTAGCGACTCTTTTCCGTGATCAGGACATCTAGGGATAGATCAGGACATCTAGGCGTATTTTTTCCGTGATCTGGACATCTACGAGTCCCTGTTCGGGCAAGGGTTTCCTTCTTTGTTCTATCTGTGATGTGTAAATGGGCCTCCTTTTAAATAGGGGTTGGGTAAGCGACTGTGACCCATGAAGTGGCTTAATCGTACTCTTGGCTCTAGTTGGTGCTATCGAAAAGCAAGAGAGGTTCAATCGACTTAAAATCGCTGATGGCCGTCAGCGCGCTTGTACATAGCAAGTGCCATTAGTAACTGCAGCGACAATAAACAGAAAATAAAATATTACCCTCAAAGCAAATTACAATGCATAAATAAACGAATTGTTTGTAAATTTCATCCGTTTAAAAAAATGTTGAATGGAGTGTTATTATATAGACTGACTGAAAACCTTTCGTCGATTTTATAATTCAACGTTCATTCACGCATTTAACCAACCTTCGCATACAAAATATTTCTTGATTAGAGCAAATCCTTTCCTTTTACATTTTCTTCAATATAAGCTGAGACCATTTATTCTTGAAAAGCATTCATAATCTCACCGATTCCGAGTTTCAGTCTCACTTGCTTTTGGTCATTTCATTTCTAAATAAAAAAGAAATTGATTTGATGAGTTACCATAAAATTAACCCTTTGCACTCCGACAAATAATTAGATGCAAAAGTATTTACCTAATACAAAGATTTGTTTGTTACTATGAAAAAAAATATACATAATTCTTTGAATTCGAATATATTTGAAAAATTAGTCAACAACTCTTAACCATTATGTAGGCGTTTTTAACAATTAAATTTGAAAAATAAATTTAAAAAAAAACACGTCAAAACGACGCTCAATCTTGAATGGTGCGTCAGATCAGACGCACCATTGGAGTGCAATTGGTTAATTAGATAGAAACTTTTCTATTAGCACGGAATTCAAATAAACTGAGAACCCTTTTTTAATAAGCACTTATATTATCACCTATTAAGAGTTTCAGATTTTCTTGCTTTTGCGTATTCCTTTTTCAATGACAAAATCATTGCATCCACTTCATGCTACCCTTCTTTTAGCTGGTAAATTCTTGACAGGTATGCGTGCAGTGCATCTCGATGGGATTAAAGAAATTCTCGACATACTTAAATGCATTTTGTGTATTATTTTCAAGACTTATAAAGGAAAAGAAAACGCTTTCAAAAACCTCTGTGCGCAAGCTATTTTTTTTTATAAACAAAGATACATAAATTCGGAAAAAAAATTTCGTTTTTGAACCTCTCATCAAAACTTATATCTGGAACTTATAGTTAGTCTTAGATGGCTAAAGGTCATGATTCCGCAGAATCAACGCTTTCAATGAGTGCTTTAAATTCAGAAATTTTCGGTTTTATTTTACTTTATTGATCATTATAACATTGCATTGGCAGTTTTTGTCTTATTAGATATTATTTAATTACATTTTTAATGTAACTTTATATTATTTATTTCTAAATATATTTAACCGTAACTGCTAATATGAATTTCTTTTCGAATAGGGAGACATGGAGTCCAAATAACTCACTTCAGATTTTTTATATTTCTATTTAGTAAATAAAGTAAATAGCATAGAAATTTATTTTCGAAAAGCAATACATTTCGGAAATTATATAGTTAAAAATTTTTAAAACTACTTATATTAAAATGTTATTATATTAAATGCTGTAAATATTTTATAAGTAAATCCTAAACAATATTTTATTGAGCAATTAATTCTTTTACATATTACAGCAGTGCTCTACTTTTAATGAATATCGGAATTTAGCAAACAAAACTAAATAATACAATATTTTAAAACATGATTTTAAAGATATATCAATTTTTTTTATTATTCAAATTAGCAGTTTCGAAAACATGGAATCAATGACTCCATAAGTATCAACAAAATTATAAAAACGAATAACTCTATAATGAGCTAAATATGAATGCTCATAACTCTATTATGAGCATCCATATTTAGATTAATGATTTATGAATACTGAAAGAACAGCTTGTAGGTACCGAGTAGATGAAATTATTAAAGGACCAAACATCAAGTGATGACCAGAGATAATTGGCAAAGATAAATGTTTTTAAATCTCTTAACAAGTTGCGGGTTAGAATATAAGAATTTTTTAAATATAATAATGAATAGAATTTTGCACATTTGTTTCTTTCTAATATAATTCACCACAAGAACTTTTTTTATTGCTACTTTCCAAAAAAATTAAAATATTTATGATTGAAATTTGCAGTGAATTATATATTTAATATAATAAAGAGATATATTTTACGAAATAATTTTTAAAAATAACTATTCCTACAAATATTGTATCAATATGTATTATATTTTTAAAAAAGAATAATAAATTCATTTTAATAATTAAATGGAATTTTTCGGCTCAAGTGTTTAAACATTAATCTACTTAATCTATTGCTAGTATCAACATTCCGAGTTTTTTTTAACCCTCTTCTTAGCGTATATACAACTAAAACCTTTTTCATGATTATATTTGAAAGGAAAGAAAAATTGATTTAAAACAGTTGATTTCAAATTTTATTAAAATTATAATATTTTAATTTTAATGTAATTTATGGATCAAATACTAGAAATTGTGATTTTATTGCCGAAGATTAAAAAAAGAATAACTAACATTATTTTATTATATGACGAATTTTATATATAATTTTGGTAACACATTCATTCAAAATCAAATGAAATTTTAAAACTGCTTAATTTGCAGTTTTGAAGATCTTAAAAAGGGAAATATATACTGTGCGATTCAAAAAGATAAGTGATAATTACGAAGGAAGGATTTTGATTTTCTTTAGAGGTGTTCAAATTATCCAGATAACAACTATTCTTCAAGAGTATTTGGAAATCCATTTACGAACAAAATTCATAAACTCGAATATCCACAATTTAAATCAATCTTGATTTTATGATTTCATTTCTGAAGGATAAAAGAAGTGATTTGAATCATTAGAAAATAAAGCAATAATGGTTTTATATTTCCTTTTAAATGGATTAAAATAATGTGAATAAGGTGTTTCTTTTATGTTCATCACTTTCAGGGTATAAGAAATAAATTACTTTTACAACTTTTTTGTGTTATTTTTTCCTTGAAATAATGTTTATGCTTTAAAACCTTAAATAAAGATGCAAATTTAATGAGAAGGAAAATTCTTTTACCGGAAATTTTAAAAAGAGTTATTTCCTAATGTCCTAGTGTACTTTTACCCTTGTCTTAGTGACCAGGAAAGAATAGAATGATTTATATCTTTAAAATAAAAATTAAATTTAGGACAGTATTGATATTAAAATTCCAGGTATCAATACAAATATTTTCTTTACATTTTGGCAATAGAAATTTAATCCAAATTATAAAATATTTGAATAAAGCATTCTTTCGCACATAAATTTCATATTAGTCTAGCAAAGACAATTATCCGATGTTACATCTTAAAATTTTATAGCAAAAATACGATAGTTTAAATTGCTAAATTTTATTTTCTAAATATATGCTAAATGATACGCCTTACAGGCTTATCAAATTTCTTGCTTAACATCTGTCACAAGAATTTACAGATTTTTGTGAGTTGAAATGAAAAGGAAAGAACCACTAATTCATCTCAAACAAGAAAACATTGAAGTTGAAGAGATTCTCGGTTAAAGAATGCAGGAGCTGATGTGTTTGAACTGCAACGAGACATTTAATACTCAACAAGCGCATCAATGTTTAAAATGCCCATGGATGCAGGGAAATGAGGATGCAAACGCGGTGTTGCAGGATATTAAAGATGGAGTAGACATTTGTGAAGAGCTTTTCCCTTTGGATAGCGAACATTTATATGAACCGTCAGCTGTTTCCACTGGAATACTTAATGAAATTTCTGATCCATTCACAAATTCTAGTTTGTCGGAAACAGGGAATGTTGGAACTGTTCAACCTACTTCTTCACGTTCAGAAAAACCTCAAACTTACGAAAAAACTTATAGAAGTGACGCCCATGCAGTTCCTGGTCCTTCCCATTCGCCCTTATATGATAGGAAAGAAAGTATTAGTCATCAAGAATTCGAAGCAAATCTTTTAAAAAGGCATATGAAAATCCACGACGGAGAAAAACCACACAAATGTGAAATTTGTGGAAAATCGTTTCTCCGTAAGCCTCATTTACTGAGACACAAACGCCGTCATACGGGTGAGAAACCGTTCACCTGCGGTGTTTGCGGGCAAAAATTCACACAAAAATGTAGTTTAAAGAAACATGGAACAATTCACTTGAGGAAAAAAGTTTCATGTGAATTATGTGGAGAATCATTTGATCGAATGTATTCTTTAAAGATTCATGCTCGCAAACACACGGATGTAGTGTATGAATGCGACATCTGCGGAAAATCATTTCTGCATCAAAGAAGCTTACGAAGACATCAAAAGATTCATGATCAGAAGTGAAAGAACAATCAAGTAAAAAATTGTTAAAGAAACATTGCGCCCGTTTTTAACGAAATATACGATTTTTTCTATCTGACCTCTTTACTCCAAAAGCTTTCTGTGATTAATCTGTAAGACTCTTTTCATTTTTATAGATGTTTTAAAGTAGAGAA
>JAOUZG010000256.1:0-39482 GCA_026289955.1 Argiope argentata
TTATCGATCGAACTACTGCCTGTTAATTTCAATTTTCATTACAAACTGCTAAAACTCCATTTAAAGTATCAAAATGAATTATTTTTTTTGAATGAATTAATATTTGAAAGAACCGTAGTAACATCGGGTGTCGTTCACTACGAGTTGTAAAAATGTATTTGAACTCGATTGGAGGAATGAAAAGTATTTCATTAACGACTGAAAATGTGAATGAGGTATATATTGGGAGAGAGTGAAATAATAGTAGGAATTGATAAATAAGACATATTTAAGTATAAAAACACATTCCGTTTGTTCGTGAATTGTTATTGAGAGAAGTGTGTTCAATGCAAAATGGTGTTTTTTAGCGGGAAATCTGTGTTGTATTCTTTTATTCATTCCTGCAAATTACTCGATATGAAATTTGTTGCGCATTCAATGGAGCGACTTCTAATGTTGGACAGTTTGAATTCATGAATGTGACAATACACGCTGCTTGCATCGCGCAGTGTTTCATTATTTATCTTCAACGGCAGTTTCTAGGATTATCGTGCGCTTCTCGAAATTTTCTTTGTTTATGTTTATTTATTTACTATTTCGATGAACGTAAATTATTATGACAGATATCTGGAATATACTTTTCTAGTCTTTTAAATGATTGATGCAAAAGGTACAACTATTTCAAAATGGACACCACTTTTGAATGCAATCGAATAATTAATGCTATTAACTACTTTTTAAATAGGCGATGCTTTACCAGCTTCATGCATTTGAGTTTTGTTACATTAATAAAACAAATATTTAAAAAATATTCTCAACAATTAATAGAATTTGATGGTAATAAAATTGGTTTCTGTGATATAATTTTTTTTCAAATTTTAAGATAGTAGAAAGTTAATATTTTGCCACGATATATCTAAAAGTTTACTAGAAAGTAGTCCTTCCTTTAAAATATGAAGTCTCCATTAGACTTTAAATAAGAATGCTCTCATGTATATCCTATGCCCTTATCAATGGGAAATTTAGTAAATATATATGTCTCAAACTCTGTTCTTTAGAGCTTTAACACACACAATCTTTTACATGAATAGATTAATATATAAATCAGTAATAAAAGCAAATTGCTCATTCATTTGCGTCTAACTGCACTGTAATTAATTTTCTTGTGAGGGATTATATTTTGGAACTGTTTAGCTCATAATTTTTCAGCTATTAACTTTTTCTATCGATAAAAATTATTTCATACATTAAAATGAACAAACGCGTTGTTGCACGTTTTCTTTTTTTAGAATTTCGAAAAATTAATATTTGATACAAGAGAAAGTTTTAGGTTGTCTAAACACGAGCTGCACACTTCTCATTTAGATCGCACGACCGATAGAGGGCGCACTTGCACAGCAGAGACGTTTACAGATGTCGAGAATGCATGATGTGGCGTTTTAATGTTTTGGGTATAAATAAAGACTTTTTTCTCTTTTTTGTTGGTATTTCAAATTCTTATTAGTAAAATTCAATTTTTACAAATAATTGAGGAACTGTTTTTTAATGTCATTCACAATTTAATTTTCAGAATTTCACTGGCTTGATTCATTTCGATGTGTAAAATCCCGGACACATTATTCTTGAATTTTTAATAAACAACATTGTTTTTAATTTTTTAATATGAACGATCTCGTAAGACACTTTGAGATTTTAAAAATGATTTCTTGCGCATATAAATAAAAATCTGTATCCGTATAAAAATCTGGATATTTTATATAAAAACAATATCTTTACAGATAACGCATTGATTTTTAACCAAACACTTTCTATATAACAATATGAATTTTTCAAATCAGTTTTCTTTATTTAAATACAGGTTTTGAAATATGACAAATTTACTTTCAAAAAAGGTTTTCTTAAAACCGGGTTTAAAAAACCGTAAGTTTAGTCTCGAACGTCCGAAGTAATACAGAGAATAAAATATGAATTTATTAATGATTATAAAATTGTATGAGATATTTTATTTTTATTGCAATTTATTGAATTCCAACATTTATTAAAAAAGGAAAAATATAGTACAACATCTGAAATGACTAAATTAAATGAATTTTTCTTTGAAACTTTAAGATTTATATAAAAATCATCTTCACCTAACGGTGTATTAGACAAATAGAGCGATAACACGCCATAAAATGTTTTTTTTTTCCTTCAAACTAACTCATGCTTTAAATATCTTTATGAAAGCAACAATACTAATAATCCAAATTTTACATCAGGGTTAGAAGACAGAATATTTCTCTTCTAAAATTGAACAGTTCTGATTTTCAAACATTTGTGGTATTTTATCTTGCATTCTTTCATTATGTTAGAAAGGATTCATTCTTGTCTGCCAAAAATCGAGTTTTTTTTCCCTTTAGTGAAATTTTGAAAATAAATAATAGCGACGAGAGATTCTCAATAAATATGATGATAATTTTATAGTGGCAATTTTTCAGCACTAGATTTGAAAGCACCGCTTATAAAGCGGAACTTTTAAAAAAATCAATTCGTATTATTAGAGAATTTCATTACCATGGTTTTTCCCTTTTCCAGTGTCAATAATATATCAAAAAAATTTACAATATTTTTCAATTACGCAGATATTACTTTTAGCAAATAAAGAATTGATGCGCTCCACAATCAATCCATTTTCAAAGTTTAGTAAAAATTGGAACGATTATCGAAAAAAAACAGTCCCAAAAACTCTAATTCTTACATTTTCAACACGCACCAACAAACGAGGCGCTTCTCAAATGAAAGACGTCGGTTTAAGAAATATCAACAAAGGCGCATCAATTTGCGATATATAAATCAGGAGTTTAGTTTTCTCAAGTGGTATTTCAAATGGGTGTCACCAAAATGGTCTTTTTTATCATCTCATGCACTAGTTGTACGTTACTTCTACATAAAAAGATTAAACTTTTACATGAAAAGTTTCAAATTTGGATGATTTTTTTAATAATTAAAATATGAGAAATATCATAATTGAGTTCTGACATTCTCCCGCCAAAATACATTCATCCCATAATGAGTAGCTGTGAGTCTCGCAGTCTCTCGTGCAGAACGCCAACACACACTCCTAATTTGTTAAATAAGACTCTGAAAACAGATCGCGTATTATTAATAATATTTCTGTCAATAAATTTCTAATGTCTAAATATATAAAAAAAAGCAGGAAACGGTGACGAATTTTCTATTGAAATTTCCAAGGTAAAACTATGTTATGCAAGAAATATCTTGCGCTGAGTCAAATGCACATACAGGGTGTTTCATAGATGACCGCTATATTTGAAAAATCAATAAAATATAAATGAGCAGTGATAGAAATATACCGTTTGTTGCATTATGCTTAGGACAACATTAAATCTTCAGGCAGTCAAATCTGCAAAATCAGATATAATTTTCAAAACCAGATGTCGCTGCATTATAGAAAAACTAAATTACGATATTTTTCAAATATCCAGCGTGCGTAGCAACAACATGGCGTAGCATCGGAACGAAATGATCAGAAATCCGCGAAAGCGTCTCAAGAGGGGTGGCTTCACGTGCAGAACAGATGTATTGATCCAGGAGTTCAATTGCTTCTGTACTGTGGCGGTTCACCTGGTCTCGTCTGATGAGCCACCATGTTCAGATGCTCACATCCGGTGAAGAGGGTGGCCATTCAACACCGATTCCTGTGAAGCAATCATTCGATCGTCGAAATGTTCGTTCAGGAAATCAAAGACGTGGGAAGTGGATGTAGGCGGTCGTCATCTTGCCTAAACCTCGAGGTGTTCGCACTATTATCTGAGACAGTTTCTACTGCCACAAGTTCACGAAGAATGTTCTGCTGGTGTGGTGAAAAAATCACTGTGGACCTGAAAAATGGTCCTTCGTTAGAAATGGCTGCCCAAACCATTTCTTTTCCACGACGCAGGGTCGATTTGACTGCGACATGGGGGTTTTCGGTTTCCCCATATGCACCAGTTCTGTTTACTGACGAAGCCCGGTAAAAATAAGTTTCGTCAGTAAACCAAGTGCTGCCCGCATGGAAATCGCCGTCATCAATCCGTCGAACCATATCGTTAGCGAATGTCCCTCGTGCAATTATGGAAACGTTGAGGGGTTGCCGAATTCGAATTTTGTATGGATAGAGATTCAAACTTCGCATGAGACGATACGTGGACAATGGTTTTATTTGGACTACAGCTGCAACACGGCGAATGGAAAACCCGGTGCAGCTGTTTTATCACCTGTTGCACAAGCTGGGCATTCCCCTCTGTGTTTGACGTGCGTGTTCACTCTTCTTTTCCAGCACGCCCCCAGTCCATTGAAGGTTTTTAATCGAATCCTTTATTGTATCGCTTTTCGGTCCTTTGGTTACATTTCAGTCCGTTCAAAACTCCGTCTTGTTGCAACAACGCTGTTCTTTCAGATCGCCTGCAGCGCCATTGGTTGTTACTAACTAATTTCTCGAGTTTGATTGCCTTAAAATTTACTGTTGCCACAAGTATATTGCAAAAAACAGTGTTTTCATGTCACCGACTGTTTTGTTCTTATTAATTTTTCAAATAAACTGGGCATTTTTGATACATCCGGTATTTATAAACATCTTCTAACATGGCATCCTAGAAACACCAACAAACATATCCAAGTAAAATTCGAAACATTTTTTTAAACTTCGCACGCAGCTAATGCATTGCGCGCTTAAAGAATGAACACCAAAAAGACTGGAAAAAATTCAATCAAAACACTTTCTATTCGCTACATATACAAAGGTTTGTAGTGTTCTCTAGTGGTAGAGAGCAATGAAATAAAACTTGCAGATTTGTGAATTTCATCTCAGTTTTTTTTTTTTTTTTGTATTCCCAGTATTCAATGAAATTTTTAATAATGTAAGTTTAGGGAAAACGGAGATTGTTTGATGATAGAGTAAACCTTCACATGCACAGATGACCCACATCAACTACGGAAGGGTCTAACTTGTGGATTTCGGAACAGATCAGGTGCACAGAAACAAGAATTTTTATCTGATGAACATATGAGTTGATAAAGAACGTGTTCTGGAAAATGACTTTTGAATACAAATCCCGGAAAAGTAATACATTTGATGCAACTCAAATAAGCTCCCACAGAACACATCTTCTTTATTTTAGTTCATTCAATCAGAAAACTTAATGATTCCATCTTTCCACTTTTTAATCACCATTCAAGAGATGATGGCGCATATAATTTATTTTTCAAAATAAGATCTAAGACTTGTGCTAAAGCAGAAAAGCAGTCAATGTTGTAATAGAAAGCCCTCGTAAAATCAAGAAAGTTTTACAACCATTTTTACTCCACCCCACAAAGAATGCGGAGAGACACACAGAGAAAATAGAGGGTGTCCATAGTTAAACGCTGCTACTTAAAATTTGTCTACAGGCTAAACTATTGTTCAGAAAGTTATGAAACTTTGTATAAAATATAATGAAGGGGTGACAATTTGCTTGAGCGAATAAAAAAATTTGCACGAAAATTTGTTCCGAAGCTAATTTTCCAACAAGAGATTTGAACGAACGAAGAAGATGAATCAAAGTTGCACATTTTTGTTGAGGTCATGCAGCCTCAGCTATAAAAGCTAAAAGTTTTGCTTGAATTTCGATGTGTAGCTCTTTCTTATCAGAATCTCTTTACAGCTACTAGATTAGGCTCCGTTAGTTAAATAGTTTTACCAAAAAGGCTGTTAGTTAAAGGCTATTTAGTTTAAAACTTTTTTTGAAAAAATAAAATAAAACTAGTGTAATAATGTGTCAACTGATATAATTAAAACGAACGGTTTTGAAGTTTTAAAAATGATGTAAAAATCAGTTTGGTATAATGATATGTTAAGGGGAATAAGCAAAAAATACATCATGAGTTTGCGTTTTTTTAAAGTTATGTTTTAAATAAATTTGGGACGTCATTTATATAGCAATAGTCCCAATATTCCAAATTTTATAACTGGTTTAAAAAGCATAATTTTTACCAGCGAATAATGAATAGTTTTGACTTTCAAACACATTTTTGGTGTGATCATTACATTATGCATTCTCGCACGATGTCAGAAATCATTTGTTTTTGTTTGTCAATAATTTAGTTTCTTTTTAACATTTTAACATTTTGAAAAATGAGAAAAATGGCATTGTTCTGTTTTTTTAAATCATGGCATTTTCACTAGCGTTTTCGTCGGGATTAAGAAGATGTGCTTTTAATGCCAAATGGAAAAAAAATCTTTCTAGGGTGATTAAAAAGTTTGACATGAGTTTTTTTATAAACTCCTTATTCTACTTTTTTTCATTTCCTTTCTAACCTCGACAATTGCATATCGAAATTAATTATAAAATTCTTCATTTACCATCAATTTGCTTCCAACAAGAAGAAAACAGATGTCGGGGCTATGAACTCATTCTTTATTGTTTCAAAAACTGGATTCAGAGTTTAGAACTTCTAATAAAACCCCTACCTTAAACTTCCAATACGCAACGTTGCTCAGTGCGTTTATCTAATGAATATAAATGATATCAACAATCTAAGACAAGAGAAATCGGCTCCAATTTCGACACATAAACCAAGCGTTTTGTTTTTTAATAAGGTATGTCAAATTCAAGTTAATAAAATATTGTTTTACATATTTATGATTGTTCACCCCATTCAAAATTTCTCGAAAACTCAACTTTAAAGCTTAGTTCGAAATGGGCCTTGACTTTGCTTTGCTATTTCAGTGGCTTTATAATAGTTTTTTAGCTTGAGAAAGACACTTTGACGTCACAGAAAACTCTCTCAAGCAATGCTACATGATTTCTAAAACGTAGAGCGCAAACCTTAACAAGGCACGAAGAGGTAGACAAGTTTTTACAAATGAAGCTCAAACACAACTCCAAATGGTACGCAAAAGAGATACATCACTTGCTGTTTTTGAGGCTGAATTAAGTAAAGGAATAAGATTGCCCCAGATTAAATGTGCAACACAGGGTCCGCAATTAAAGAGTCCCATATAAGACCGAAACTTGAATTAATACTCAGGTAGCGCCTATTGCATCAGACAGAGAGTCTTTTAATTTTTGCATTAAGGAACATTTCTATTCCATTGTTGTGAATTTCTTTCCCATTAAAGCTGTGGATTCCTATTTCGAGAATCGGGATGGAAAGCATAGTTAAAATACATTAAAATGCTTTAATTATAAAGAGATTCTATTTTTTTAAAGTATTTTTTCCTACTTATAAGATATTTAATTTATGGAACTTTGCTAAATTTTATTTCCTGAGTAATACACCTTTTAAATTCTTAATATTTTTTTCAAATACTGCCCGTTAACTCCGAACAAATAAAGAAACTGCCGTCTTCGCCTACCGGCCGATTATCCTGGAACAATGGCTCAAAAATGTTCGTATAGAACGCAAGTCTTTAAGGCAGTACAATATTCCCGTTTGTTGTTCATGCTGCTGTGCTTACGATAGGCAACATCTCAAATTTTGAAAAGAAAAAGGTAAATAAAAGAAGTGTTCTTAAAACATTAAGAACGGGTGAATGGTGTGACGTATACATGTGAGATTGAAAAGGACCAGGGATGTTATGTTCGGGAACTGACAGCTAAAGAAGCCGCTACCTACACTCGCATTCTTTGAAGACAATCTGTCTCGGAAAAGCAGAAAAATTTTCAATGTCAAATACCCGAAAACTTACTTTTAAAATATACATCAACAGCTGCAAAACTCGGCAATGAGGTGAAGTTTACTTTATCATCCCACTCATTGGCAGATATCCCTCCCCCCCCCCATCAAGGAAAAATGAAATGTTATTATACAAACAAGTGCCAATGCCTATCCTCACTTACATTGCACAGATTTGGTAACTTTTCCAAGAAAGCCGAAACAAAATTCAAATTTTTAAAACAAGATTTTTCGTATCACAACCGATGCTTCCTGGTTTGTCCGGAGAGATATTCTACTCAAGTGTCTTTAATAAAACCTCCAAGATTTCATGACATAACTTTCCAGAAAGATTTTCAATGACCTCAAAACTGATTGAAAGTTCTTCAATGAGGGAATAAATTATTTCCACTACAAAGTTCTATTCGTGTTTGCTTTCTTCAGTACTCAATGGACTTTGCCTGTCAAACCTTCATTGCTTCTTCCGCCATTTCACTGCTTGTAAAGAAACGATGCAATTTTCATCTTAAGCGCCTCTAAGCACTCCTTATTTTTACCGACTCATTCACCAATGGTTCATTTTTTCCCCTTTTTCTCTTCCACCGGCTCCCTCAAACTGAGTAGCAGTGTTTAGGGTCTAAGATTCTTCATAGATCTATTTCAAGTAAGTAACTTTTGGAATTTTGACATTCAACAAGCCACAGTCTCTTTTGCAAAAATACGACATAGAAAAAAATTGTTTGATTTTTTTATTGGAACCCAAAAACTGATTCATAAGAAATATATCTATGATCGGAGATTAAATTTAACACATTATCAGATGACGAGGATTTTGTTGTCCGACTTCCAACTATGAATCGTTTTTCACTTTTAAGGGTTTTAGTTCCCTTAGTTTTTTTTTCCGTCTAAATTTCGTGACTTCATACAAGTAATGATCTCAATAATTCTCATTCCATGAAAGCTGACTCCTTTTGTGGTACAAAAAGTTTCCCAGCATTAATAATTGCTGAAAATTTATCTCAACATTTTTTAGAATCTTGTATTCAATTGTTCCATTAGCTTATTTTCCTTTCTATAAAGGGATGGATATATAATTCGTACTTCTTGGAAAGTTTTTCAGTAAATATTTTTTTTTGCTTTTATACCAACTGACGTCAATTTTGAAAATCAATTCCAGTAAAAAACGATTAAACCTCTTCTAATTCCTCCAAATAAGGATGGTAACATTCTTAACATTTAACTTTTTCTTTAGACTAAATTCCTTATTAATTGATGTCACATCTTTAATTGTTGAAATATTCTTCACTAAAAATATCTGTGATTCAACATAAATATCTCTATTTTAAAGCCATAACAGTGGCATACAATTATACAACAAGGTACACTGTATAGAACTAGAAGTTTAAAATATTTTATCTTGGCTTATTTCAGACACTATATCTTCGCTTTTAGAATAAGAAAATTAAAACGAAAATGGATCTCGTTATTATTTTCAACGAAAGTGCAGAAATCAAGAATACACCGTTTCTTTCTATTTTCTTTATTAAATTGGAAGGAAAATCATGGGTGAAAATTATTAGAAAAAACTAAAATTGACCCCTTTTTTAAAAAGAAAATACAAAATATCATTTTACAAAAAACATTCAAATAATTTAATGCTTTGTTAAAAATTTGAAGAAAAATTGCATTTTATTGCATTGGTATCAATGAAAATATACGTTACATTTTTTTTTTGAATACGGTGAAACTGTTTTGCCAAAATTTGTTTTCATGTGGTTTTAAAATCCAAAAATCTAAAAAAAATAGCTTCTATGCTTATTAAAAGTTTTATATGCCAAAAACTGTAATCCTAGGACTAACATTTTGTCCCGTGGAGTTAAAATAAACCGTCTCACACAGACGCAGTCTTTTTTTTTATTTGAAGATGTAAAGAAATTGCATTTGTAATAGTTGCAGTCCTTTCGGGTGAAGAGGCTCAAGGATTGGTCAGTCGACGGAAGCAATTTTGGAGAGACTATCAGAGTGTGCATAAGTTTCGCCGACTCGAATACTCAACACTTTTCTCAATACTTAAATATAATCCGAGAAGTGAAACCAATTGATATCATTTTGTATAAATGCATAGTCTCAGTGGTAACATGTTTCCTTGTAATAATAACTAATAATCATTAACAGTAAGTCACGAAAATATTTTTTCTCCAATAATAATAAACATATAGTGTCTTCGTGAGTATCTGTTTATGAAAACGCGCTCGAAATTTGAATTCAGGTCACAAAGCTGATATTTTTGCTAATTTGTGTTATCACATGCGACCAAAAGTGACACATACAGATACAGCGACTCCCTTTTCGAACATGAATTTGAAGTTTTTGTTTTTAATTGGAATAAATGTAGATTAACTGAAATTTTTACAAATCTCTCAGTACCAACCTCTCATTCAACTCTTCAAAAGTTCACGAACGATGCCATCTGGCATTATTTATTCTAGCTTCAAACCGGTAAAAGGCTACTTTCACATGTTTTCTTTATTCGGAAGAGGTTCTTACTTCCATTTCTTGACCACTTTGAGTTTGATTCGAAATGGTTTTGGAATTGCTCTAAACGCGAGCAGCACCTTTTCGTCTGGGAAGCTCTTTCAATGCTTCCAAGTCTCCTAAATCCGGGAACTAGAATATCCGATCCCATTCCTGCAGATCCCGCTTCTCTCAACAACAATGAGAGGATGGTGTAGACTATCCCGTATTTCTCTCAAGCATTTGGTGTTAGTGTTCCAGAAGATGATAAGAAACCGAGTAACGGTATGCCCCATTGTTAAAGAAAAAATCTGTTCCTGATTCGGGAGCATTCTAGGGCTCTTTCATGCAAATTTTTTATCCAAGATGGAGGTTCTCTACACGTGAGTATCTGGGTTAGAGAAAACCACAAAACATCCCTTCACTGAAGGATGTGCCTTTAAATGCTTCTTTTCATTAAAGTTGGTGTACCCCACTCTAATACTGCAATCCTTTGTGACTTCCGACTTTGAGAGAATCGAAGCATCTTGTGCATTCTGATAATTCTAATAGTCGTGATCCATTTCGAAGATAGTACTTAATGTCATGTTTCCCAAAATGCAATGCTGCGAATTGTGTAGTATGTTATGATTCGAATGCTAAAGGAAAATTATGACTGATGTACCAAATGCATTTTTTGCTTGTAATGTACTTTGTAATAGTCGTAAACGTATGCTCAATGGGCAGTTCTTTAAAATACACCCTCTATCGACGAATTGTGTTATATTTGCTGCAACGAGTTTCAACGCCTCCATTACATCCAGCACCAAGTCTCACAAGCAAAATTTCGTCTGCAGAGAGCATTAAAAAAGAGTTTTTTCATTAAATAAACCATATGAACTCGCTCCGTTATAATTTTGGGTACGCAACCAACGCATAGCCCAAGCGAATGAAAACAGTCTTGTAATAAAGAACTTTTACAACGATTGTCGTTTTACTTTCTGCACTTAAATTCAGATTTCCGTGTTTTCTGGTGGTAGCTGAAACGGATGCTCAAAAAATCACTATTCTGCAGTTTGTTCATTGCGTATCAGTTTTATAGGTGAAAATCTCATTAACAGTGTTAACATTCAGTAGCTTAGAAAATGATTTATTTCGACAAGTTTAAGGAAAAATGGGATGGTTCATAACTCGACTCTATACAACTCTTTCTCATAAGAGGAGTTCACATCATTTGAGGAATAAAATGAAGCTGCATTTCCACTGTGCAGGGTGTTTCTAAAATAATTGGGCTAGCTCAGATATTATAGCCAGGAATAAGTCATTATAATCTATAGAACATGGAAACAAAAAGAGACTAGTACCGCAGCCACTTTATGAACGTGAGTTGCTTAAAAGGCATGGAAGAATAAAGTGTGCAATTCAGTTCGAATGGTTAAAGAACCTGCAGTGACATCATTGCCTATAATTAGGGAAATAACAAATTTCGAAAAAGGTAAAATATGGAGTGATAATCAGATCTAAATCACCTCAAAACAAAGATAAAGAAAATAGGGTTCAGTAAAGATATTTTCAAATGAGTATAAACGTTGAAATTTACCTTTTCAATGCTGTCTTTTTTATTTGTATTAAACAAAGGAATTTTGGTTTCACCTGTTGAAATTTTTTTCCAAAAAGAAACATCAAGTAGAAAAATATAAAATAATAATAAGAAAACAAAATTGAACCTATGAAAGCAAATTTCGAGTTTTCATGCGAGAACATTATTTTTGATCGGCGTGATCTCGTCCATTCAATTGTGTTGGCTCCGATCCTCAACTATCGCATCAGAGAAGGACGCGTCATCAACTGATCTTTATCAGATTTATGATCTACTCATTTCCCAAAATGCAATCCATCGTGATTTTATGCTATGGGGAAAATGGAAAACTTTAGTGAAGAAATTATTTAACCCAAATATTAAAGTTAATAACTTCCTGTCATGATGGTAGCCTTTCTTTGAACTCGCTACGGTCTACTTCGGAACACACTGTTTTCTCATTTGAACTGGAAGTTGAAAATGTTGGGAATTGTGATTGAGAATGTTTCGTTGAAATAAAATGAGCAAACTGTTTTGAATGAACGCTGAATTTGTAATTCATTAATAAATGTCTGCTGGCGAAGCAAATTAGAATGAGATTTTATATTTGCTCACAAAGACCTCCACTCCCTCGTATAAAATTTTTAAAAATGATTGTTACTTAGGTAGACCACTTCAAAATAAGTTTATATAAATGCAACCATAATTTTTGCACTTCGGGCCACAAACGTTGAGCAAGCAGCCAAAGTATGACTTGTTAACATGCCGAACAAAAGTAAACATCCATCAAATGTTACATGTTCTGGATATAATTTAAAGTTTGGTTGTTTTGAAGTAGTAACTGAATGATGACGAAATACCATTTTAACCACCTGTGAATGATGTTTTTATATCACACTCACTTTTAACATTTGTTAATTCAGACGAATGATTCACTTTGATTTATTCGATAAAGACAATTTGTGCTCATTCCTTGGCACTCCACCATGAAGTTCCGCATAGATATTGGGCGTATAATTTTAGGTTTAAAAATGCATCTTTCTTTTGCTGTAAAAGATGTTTCTAAAATAATGTGACAAGTTTGGTTTGTAGACCAGTTGCTCTCTAAGAAGTCATTTTTTGAATAAAAATTGGGAACGGAAACAAAAGTGATTGTGGTTAATGGAGTGTTTTGAATGTAAACGAAAGGAAAGGTGGAAATGTTAAAAATACACGCAGACAAAAACATCGTTAGCACAAATATTTATCATCTCTAATGCCAAATTCCAAGCTAAATCTATCTAATTAAATTTTTATAATCCTATTCTTTCATAAATATGTTTAGAAGATAAATGAAAAATGATGTGACTTAAGTATGTCAAATATTGAATGTGTAGTTTTTTATTTTTTCCCCTTTCAAATTTTTGTTCCAACCATAAATTTTGTATCACAAAAAGGTTTTTAAAATTATTTTAAGTATTTCTTGCCTCATGTCAGGAATTAATCGCCCCCCCCCCCAAAAAAAAAACCGCGTTAAGGATCACGTCACAGATTTAGTAAAAATATTAATTTCCCGACAGAGAATTGCATTTCGTAATTATTGCAAACCAGTGCCATACAAGGAGCTGTCTAGAATAACGCATTTATGAGTGAATACGTTTTTTAAAAAAGTTAAACACTTGGAAATAGATTAAACTCTTGCTGATACCTCAAGTTAAACTGTGTAGATATTTAGGAGAATCTTTTTTTTTTTAGATTTGAACAATAAAATAGAGCCCAATAAGATTAAATATTTCATGAAAGAAAAAGGATTTGAATTTCTCTGAGTAATTTAAACTATTATTGAAAATTGGATTTTTGTACTCGGAAATTACAAAAATTAAACTGAAATTTTGATTAAAAAAACCAATTTTTGAAATTCTGAAATGATATAAAATTAAATTTTAAGCAATATTGCATTTTTGGGAATTATCTCATAAAGTCGAAGACAACTTGATTTTTATGAATTGCATTTTGAAAATAATATTGTGAAGAGTAACAGTTCCTCCATTCAAATATACTAATTCTATGGCGAAATTCGTAATCTCTAGAGTGCCAACACAAATACAATTCCCATTATTTTTAATTCTAACGTCGATGCACAATAAGTAAATTTCTGAAATCCCAGTTTGTTTGGTTCATATTCTCTATTCTTGAGCAGAGAACGATTCATTAAAAATATTGTGATTTAAAACCAATCAACACATAGCCATTCACTTACCCATATTCAATTCTTCACACGGAAACGAATATTCTCGCTCAAAAAAGTAATTTTGCTGATTTTGACTTCTTTATATGTGAACAAAACACAGGTCATTTGATACATAGGAACAAATCATAAGAAAAGCCTAAACTCCGCTGCTTTCTTTCATGCAAATGAATTAAAACTACTTTGTTTCTTAGTGGTACTTCATGCAGAAGATTTTAAAACAGAATCTAAGTAAATTTGTTAATGGGCTTTATCAATTTTAGTGGTTTTTAATGCCATTCGCATTTCAAGTTTTTCGATTGTTTAACTTTTATTTTAATTCTCTAAATTTAATCCAAACAGGAAGTGTGAGGCTCGATGGAAATTTTGACTACAAATTTAATTGTGTGTAACATTTTTATTAAGTAAAAATTGGTTTAGAAAAACTAGTTTAAGACTCAAATTTGATTTTCAGATTGAATTATCTGCATGTCAGAGATTAATCGCCAAATAACTCGCCAAGGATGACCCGATTCATTGAGTAAAAATGCTAAATTTTATCCATACGTTAGAATTTTGTAACCATTGTAGGCATGCAAGGCATTCTCTGATATAACACCTGTATTAGAAAGCATGCCAGAAAGTTTTCGGAAGAACACAATCACTGATCGTAAAGATTTTTATATAAATAAACATTTAATTTCTAATCGTTTTCACCACTTGAAGTCACAGATATTACGTAAAATCCTTTGTCGGTTTAAATAGCGAGCTAAAAATTTGTAACCAAAGGGGGAAATTTCTAGATCATTTCGGTTTAAACCAGTTCTATCTGTTTTGAACTAGTTATGTAAAGTAAACCGCTTGATTTCCAATTGTTTTCAGCATTTGGTGTCGTAAATATTATACAAATACAAACAGTTAATTTTAAAAACTTTTTTTTTCTTTACTTGAATATACTATGAACGCTTTTAAATGTTGAAGCAGCTATGGTAAACGCACATTTATCTCGACACATTTTAGAAAAATCTCTCCCAGGTAAATCTGATTCATAATTTAAATAAAATATATATCATTTTTTTTCTTTTTAAATATTTATCGTTAGAAACCTTAGGACGTACCACTCATGCTTTATTCATAACCAATGTGTTTTTGTTTACCCCAAGAAACCTCAACCCAAAAACAACATCATGTGACACATGATAAGAACACCATTTAACAGTCTTATGTTGAAAGCACAGCTGTGTTTAAAATTTTATAGTTCAGTTACTGCATGTGAAAATAATGACCCAACTTTTCTTAGATGATGCAACTATTTTATGTTTTTAACAAAACTTAATTTCCTTATAAATTGTATTTCTTATGTATTTATTTCTAGTGAAATATTTTTTGTGCCATTGGGTTTCTTAAATTTAACTCTTTCCTGTATACGAAAAAAAAAAAAGAAAATTTTATTTTGCATAAAAATAATACTATGTAGACTTCTAATATTTCGAATCCTTTTTTTTATAAAAACTCGTCGTCCAACAGAAACAGATGATTTTGAAAACTCCTGATAATTCATTTTCTCCATAACTTAGTATTGTTTTTTATTAGTAATGCAAACATTGATTCGAAATAGTAAAAAAGAGCAAAAATTCAAATTGCTCTACGTCATACAATTATTAAATATTTAAATTTTCATTAATATAAATTTTTTTTCTTCTTTTTTTTAAAACTAAGCAATAGATTTTTTCTCAGAAATTTTTTTATCGTAGTCCCTCAAATTTTTCTCTTAGAATTTAACTCCTGTGATCTGTCGTCACTTATTAATATGTATTCTGGATCATCAAAAATTTCCTCACTTTAAAATTTTGTGTAATTATTCATTTAAAAAATTAATTCTCCTTAATAATATTTGCAGAACATAAAAAACGAATTTAACTCTTGGAAAAAGGAATTTTTTGCCATTAAAATGGTATAAAAAGTATTTTTTTGTAAAGATGATTACTAACTCTTTTGATAATTATGATACCATCTCTTTCTATATAATGCGTTTATTAGAAAGAAAAAAAATATCAAAGCCAGATATTCTAAAATTATTTCTAATTCGTCAGTTTGATGGCTGTGTTATGTGAGATGCGACAAATGCGAATTTCTGCTACACTAAAATTATAAAAATGAAATTGGACTTAAATTTGCATTTAATACGAAATGAAAAAGATACTAAAATGCAGCTATGATACAAAAGTCCCTTTACAGCTTCTGATTTCCTCTTTTCTATTACCTTATTTCAATTATCAGCAATTTATTTCAACTTAAAGAACAGACGATTTTAGCTACCCATTAATTCTACGGAATCAATAAATGCTAAATTTTCTATGAAACAAATGAAGCTTAATTGAATGATCAAACTTACGACCAGCTTAAAAATTTTAACCTCAAATAACAAAAAAAAAAAAAAAAAAAAAAAAAAAAAAAACAGGCTCATGAATGATTCAGCATACGGTTTTTGTTTTCAACACGCACGCATAGCTAGGCAGGCTTTTATAACAAAACTATGAAACAAATTGAAGAACGTTCAGACAGCCACTTTCAATTAGGTATATCAATCAGGAATTTGGTCTTTTCTTGTGGTATTTTAACGGCAAATTACTGACCACGTCTCTACGAATCCGTGAATTACGAAACATCAAATTGTTTATTAAGAGAATTCGGTGTTTTTAAACTGATGAAAGACCCTACTTTAATGTTTAACTAATTAAGTTTAGTCACATTGGGGCTTCTCATTTTCTTTTTTCTTCTTTCCAAGATTTCGTAATAAACCTTCACGAAAGAACGATTCCAATAATTCGTGTTTGTAGGAAAAATATACTTGTTGGGGCACTTCAGAAATCAGAAGTTAAATTTAAAAGCAAATAAATCATAAAGAGACGCATCAAAGTTTCAATCAAGGGATCCATTGAGAGATTATTCCATCTCGTGAGAAATGCTGTTTGTTTGAAAAAGGATAATGAATCTCAAAAAAATATAGCTTTAAATAACAAAAGAAATCGTTATGATGCTGTGATTTGATTCCATGCATAACAATCCATGCAGAATGTAGCGTATTGTTAGCATTGGGTGAATTACTTGCTTCCTATCTTATCTGCGGACTCGAAATGTTTGTGTGAAAGTAACCCTCTAAGTTATTAACAATTATTGTTAGTTTGCATTCCCTTAAAAATTTGCTGAACGCTTTATATATTGCGTCTTTTATTTTTAAATTCATCGACATGGATCCACTGCAGTAGCTCCCCGTTTGGCCTAGAGCCATTATATGCGAAAGCATCCCCCTATATTCACCAGCCCTCAATTGAATCACAAAACTGATTAGCGCCTGAGTTTTTCTCATTGGTTTAAGAACACGCTGCAAAATCGAATGCTCTCGACTGACATTCTAATACATTTAATTAAAAGCAAATCTTAAAAATTGACTTTGATTAGTGTTCTAAATGAGAGACATTAATGTAAGAACTTTTATTTTGATGATACTTGTTTTTCCATTTTTCCAAATTCCGTTACAAGATGTCACTACTTGTAAATAAACTAAATTTCATTGATGGAATTATTTTGAATTGAGTTTTGATATCTTACTTTGGACCGCTGTTTTTTAAGGAATAGTTGTATTAAATGGGATTTAAATAAAAAATAATTAAAACCTTTTTAAAACCTTTCGAAATGTATTATATTATCTTATATCAAAACAACGCTTTGGTTTGGAGACCTCGTATAGAACATGAAATTTTAAAGTGCCATCATGTGCAGAAAAATCCGATTTGAATTCATGAAATTAATCAAAATAAAGAAAAGTGTTGGAAATGGATAAATAAATCTTTCAAAAAAATTTCATATAAATATGCAACCGTTTTCTTTATTTAGATTTTTTTTTAATTTTACAATTTTATTTTCGGAATTTTATAATTTTGATGGATTTTTGGAAAGCATAAAATTATTGAAAAATTTAAACAGTTCGTCTATTTATAGTTCAATGCATAAAAATAATCAGTGAGTCAGTTTAATCACGGTGTTTATTTCATTCAAATGTTTTTATATTTGTTTTCTTTTATAATACCTAACAAAGGAATTTGAAATAGAATTTAATTTCGGAATGCCGATTCTGCTCAATATTTCTATGAAAATATGATGCTTGTTAATTACATTTTAATGAATGATTTCTAAAGGACGTTTTTCTTCCCGTTTTTCCAGAAATGCACGATTTGTTTGTTTGTTCATGTACAGGTGAGATTTAATGATCAACTTCTGTGCTCATTACATTGTTTTCCTGGCTCTAACCGTTTAGCAATTATTTTTAAGGAATAATAAATTCACTAATATTATATAATCATAAATCTATTAATATTTATACTATAATCGTAAATCTATTATATTAACATGGAAATTTAATTAGTAGCCATTATCATTCTACTGCTATACCTTAAGCACCCAGATGTCAATTAAGTTTTATTCTATTGTAATAGATGACACCATGGGGTCTACTGATTCAAAGTGCTAAACCACATGACCATAATTTTAGGTAAAAGAGAGCTTTTGGCATTCACGCTGACTTACTCTAGAGAGCGAGAGAGCGAGTAGGGTTTCTTCGATCCCGTCAAAGATGAATGTTTAGTGATCTTGTCTGCACATAGCAAGCGTACTGCTGCCGCTTGCTTGCAATGTGCAGACATCTTATTCGACACCTCAAAAATTTGTTTGAAGGCAGAATTTCAACAGAAATTGATTCTGCAATGAAAAAGGCCTTTTTAACATCTACATTTCTTTTAAATCATGAAAAACGGTAACGAAATCTGAGATAGATTATTTCCACAGTTCACGAGCGAAAACTGTTTTAGACTCACCGGAACAATAAAATTTAATTTCGTAAAGAAACAAATTGTGAATGTGTTTTTATATTAATTAAAAAATCGTGTATTAATGATAGTTTCAGAAAAATGATGATTTTTGATTTTTGAAATGGCGTGGATCTCATTCTAAGGCAATAAGGTCTTCGTTTTATTATATGAGAAAAAATTCAAATCCGGGTGATTTTTTTATTAATTTAAATATGAAAAACATCACAAGGAAGTTCTCAGATTCTCCCGCCAAAATACATTCATTCCCTTATTGGTACCTGTGAATCTCTCATTGTTCCACGTAGAACGCTGTAACACAATCCTATTTTGTTAACTGAGACAATTGAGAACACTTCGCTTTTTATCAATAATATTTCTGTAAATAAATTTTTTATCTCCAAATAGATTTTTTTTTAAAGCAAGAAGCGTTGACGATTTTTCTATTTAAAATTCTAAAGTATAACCAGGACTCGCAGGAAAAACGATTTTCTGAGTCAAACACACATAATTACGATCCATTTCCTCAATATTATCCTCTGAAACACAACCAACCAACTCGACGTAACAAGGAAAACAAAACTTTTCATCTCATGCTTCGTAAGCAGCTAATACATTGCATGCTTAAAAAAGAAAAACTAAAGAATTTAAAAAAAATAATAGGCAGTACTTTTTCCAATTGCATTACATAAATAAAACACTTTTGTATTTTCTAGTGGTAGGTAGTAATAAAATAAAACTTACAGATGGTTGCATTAGTTTTACTGGTTTTGATGTTTACAGCATTCAGTGAAATTCTTGGCAAGAATTTTACCAATCCTCATAACCAGTGAATAAGCATTTTCAATTTCAGACAATACTTCGCCCGAAATAAGAGCAACACACGGCCATCGTTCAATAGATATTTCGTGTTTTTAAAATTCTATTTTTTTAAGAAAAATTAAAATTGGCGAGGATAATATAAATAATTATTTGAATTTTTTGTTTCAGTTTTCATTATTTTGTAAGTGATATGTATTTTACATGCTTTCTAACTATAGTTATAGAGCATCTTAAATTCTCAAAACTAAACTAATACTTTAAGCATATTGGAATTCCATCGACTTGCTTATTCTTTCAACTTCACAGCATATATTACAAATGTTGCCAGATTCTAAAAGGTTTTCATTGATCATCAACTAATACAGAAAAAAAATAAACGAAATAATATTCATAAAAATATATTTTTTAAAGAAAAATCGTTTGTTTTTATCTTTTAATACTATTTTAACTGAAATAAAAATGGCAGCAGTCGTAAAATGTCTGAAAAGAAATCGTCTGCTACATGTCGGTAAACAGATTAAGATTATGATGTTTACAAAACAATGTATATGTAATCCTTATTTTCTATACTTTGACTTTTACTTCAGTATTTATTTCGTTTTTTAAAAAAATTATTTTATGTAAATTTAATAAAATATTTTTTACTCCCCTATTTTTTTGACAAAAATTTGAAACTTATCAAAAACTGGTCTTTGAGAAATATTGTATTTAAAAATCATTTTTTGTATAAACCATAGACTTTACCAAACACCCTGTACATATTTATTTCTGATTATAATTAATTGTGGCTATTATGAAAAATAATCTATTAATCGACAAAAACATATGTAATTATTTATTATATTTATTATATATAATATTAATTTACATATTAATATTGTGTATAATATTATTTAATATATCTGTATAATATTAAATTGCATATTAATATTTCACAGATATTATTTCGATAATGTCAATTATCGAATCATTATCACGAAAATATCACATAATAGAGTATCCAAGTACACTTATTTATTTTGAAAGATTTGATTCGTCAATGCTGACATAAACAACATTAACTGAATTACATTAAAAAAAACGTTAACACTACTGAATTACATTAACAACATTAAAGAAACTGAATTGCTGTAACTGAATTGCATTAACAACATTAAAGAAAAAAAAGTTTTAAAAGCCACGGCTCAGTGAATACTATTTTAAAAATAAGACCGAGAAGGAAACTGTAAAAAGTGAAAACAAACTCGTTAGAACCTTGAAAACGAAGTTTAAATCGGGCGAAATACCAAATATCTTTTTTCTGCCTTTGCATTTCAGTGATTTTTTTTTTTTTGGAAATGTAGAGACAAATCTGATACTCCTACACTAAAGCTCATGGTAAACAAAGGAGATAGTTCTAAAAGTAGTAAAATTTGTGGGTTTTCTTACAAATAAAAGATTTAAAAATTCTTTTTTTGTAAAATAATCAATTATTTGGAAAGCTTAATCCAGAGCCTGTTTACATATTTCGCCGACTTTCAAACGAAACCGAAAAGGAATACGATAAAATTTCGAATCATATCTGGCAAGGAGAATTATGACAATAATAAAAGAATCGTCTGCATACGATCACGAACTTTTTTTATTTGTTGCACAATGGCTGTGAAAAAAGAACTTAGTTTGAAAGTTATATATTTGCACTATCTGAAGATTAACTTTCGCTTTTAGGAACTAGAGAAGTAAGTGAACATGCCTTTTTTAACTGTAAGAATTATGTAAATAACTGTTTTAATTAAAATTAATTTTCAATTAATAAAGAATTAAAAATGGGCGCTTTCAGTTGTTAAAAAAATAAGCTTCTTTATTTTACAGGAAAAAAATCAAATTTGGAGAAAGTCGTTTTAAATTGTTTGATTGCATCACTATTATTCCACTTGAAATATATATAGAATATTAATTCATATTGGAATTTTGTTAAGCCAAAAAAGACTAAAGACAGCATCAGATATTAAACATAAATGGCTTTAAAGTCTTTATTAACCAAATAAGGAGTATTATTAAATAAAAGAACTTGAACATTTCTTTAATCATTTTGATATATTGCGCAAATAAAAGCGGCTATCTACACAATTAATGTGTTTATTTAAATGAAGAAGCAAAAGAAGCATATAAATATGAATCCAATAAAAAATAATTTTATTTCAAATTCCTGAATTTGCTTTATTACAGAAAATTTCTATACTTATTTTAAGATTTCCTACCAAATTTAGGATTTGTGAATGAATATCTACGATATATTTGGCGCAGTATTATAACACATAGCGTTTGCGCCAAAATCTGTCACTATCGTATCCTAGACAACGGTTTATCGACATTTGATATTTTTTACTTTGATTTTTTAGAGGCAATGCTAAATAATTTGAAATATATATATATATATATATATATATATATATATATATATATATATAATTCTTTTAATACATATAACTATAACTTTTAAAGGACCAAAAAACAAACCAAATGTTCGACAATATGAGTTAAAAATGTATAACCAAAAAGTATTAAATTACATTTTTATATTAGCTTCGTTATATTTATAAAAAAATATTAATATCCTCTTAATCCCGCATAAATTTGTGAAACCTCGGCGAGAGAGTAAGATTTAAGGAAACAAAAATTATTAGAAAACATAGTAATATCAAAAGAGTATAAAAGTGTCACATCTCTGGAGAACATCAGTATTACTAAATTGAAATAAAATTCTGGTTTATAAAATGAGGATAATCTACATTTTTTGCAATTTCAGAATTTTATTCCTTTTTATAATTTTGCTTGTTTGAATTAATGGATTTAAAGACAGAATTTTGTAACATATATTTCCTTTACATTTTAATGTGTCGGAATTTTCTAACTTTTTATAATTATTTACAAATCTTAATTAAGATAAACTAATATTTCCGGAAAATAACGCTCTTTACTTGGGTAACTTAACTTAATTTTGATTTTGTATTAGTAATATCATCTCGTGCTGAATTAAAAAAAATATTAATGCAGAAATTTTACAATATTTTTTTAAATTATGAATTACAAATCAATTGCTATCTAAAATAATGCAAAAGTTAATTCGAAACTTTTACCAGGCTTTATTCTTCTTGTAAATCATACTTTAGTTAAATTAGCAAAATGTCTTTAAAAAAAAGCTCGAATAAATAAATATAGAAAAAGGAAAAGGAAATCTATGATCCCGAATTTCAAGTCATCATGTGAGATTAATATCAATTTTTAAATCATTATTTGTCTCAATAATTTAAAATCAAAAAGTAGTTAAAACCAGTTTGAAGAATCAGTACTGATAAAAGAGGGTCAAACTTTTAAAACCAAAATCTGCTTACAAAGAAATATAATTGATAATACTGAAATACTCGTCAAAGCATGTAAAAAATGTATTGAAAGATGTTGATGAGCATTGCCGTTTATGCTGTATTCATTACCAAAGAGATCAGTTATTCAAGCTTCAGTTTTTCGTTGCCCTCATTTATTCCAAATTTTCTAACAAAAGCAGCATTATATTCACACATAATTATTAAAAATCTCTTTTTATCCACTTGTAGTTTCTTTCTATTTTTTAACATACACCTTTTTGTTGCAAATGTAAATATACCATTTTCAACGTTTGATTACCATTTAATCTATTAATAATAATTCATCAAATTTAAATAATTCTTCTGGGTTTTGCTCTGAAGATTCAGTCTCGGCATCAAAAATACACATTATTTTCCTTTCACTAATGGGGTATTTATTCAAAGCGCCATTAATTTTGGAGTTTAAAAGAAGTATTTTCTTCCTTGTACATATTTTCTCTCTCCTAAATGTATCGGAGAAGCTCTGTTCGGAGAAGACAGTGACCGGCAAATGACTTGGATGAAAAGAAACATTTTCGATTCCTCACGGTTATTATACTGAATTCTTGGATTTAACTGCTGACGATATCATACCCCAATCGACCCTGTCCCTCATTCCCATACCATTTACTTAACTTCCGGTCAATGACTCAATAAACGTCTGCTGCTTTCTTCCTTTTTTTCCAGTATAAATAGACAATAAAAAATAGGCAAAAACGGTTTTATTTAAACAGAAATAAGATATTATTTAAATTAATTTCCCATTGCGAAATATTATTTTTTACTAGTTTTATTAGAATATCAATTAATTGAAAATTACGCAATATTTTAGCATTTTTCCAAGGGAACTTCCGAAATTAATATAGCAAAAAAAATTCTTTTACAACCATTTTAAAGTTAATATATATATATATATATATATATATATTTTCCAATGCTATCCATTATTTTTTACCATTGATTTTTTTCTTTAATTTTTATTGTAATTCCTAATAAAAAAAGCCTTTTGATCAATATTTTCGACAACACATTTCAAATTTTACAAAAATAAAATTTAATCTTATGTTCATGTTATACGTGCTTGAGAAAAATGAGCGTTTACAAACGCTTTACTATCATTTTAACAAAACCTTAAAGTAAAAAATCGAAATTAACTTTCACTGAAATTCAGTAACTATTCTCTAAGAAACGAAATAAATATAAAGCATAACATTTTTAGGAAAAGCAAGGCTGATTTGCCTAAAATAAGGAAATTTTGTTGGTTTTAGAATAAAAAATAGCATTAATATCTTCACAACTCGGGCACATGTGAAAGGCAATCATTAAAGTATTTTTGATTTTAAAGTTAGTATGCAAGAATTTATTACTGAATTTGTATTCTAGAATAGAAAGACTGCGCAAATTTTAGATTTTAGGAATTTTCACGATTACATTTAGAGACAGACAAATTTAAATATCGTTATTTACGTCATTTAGAACGTCTTCTCCACTAGAAATTGCATATGTCGAATAGTTTAGAAATCAGCCACTGGGACACGATTAGAGCGGTTGTAATGGGTATAAATCCTTTAGAAAAATAATAATTTGAATTTTAAAGAAAGAAAGGCAATAAATCTACAAAATGACACAAAAAATTAGTGGTTGGCTACTCAGTTAAAAAATTAAAGAAAACAAATAGAATAATAAAAGAAAATTTAAATATATGATCACAAATTTCAAGTTATCACCTGAGAACATTATTATTTTTAATAAGCATTTTTGGAAAGTCATTTGTCTTAATGAATATAAGTCATTAAGTAGTTTACACCGGTTTGAAAAAACAGTAACTTTTAACTGGTAAACTTTTTAAAAACACACACAACAAAACTATTCCTATTTTAAAAACTATTTTCTAAGAGGGAAAAAACATTTAATTACAGTCCAGTTGAGTAGAAATTATATAGAAACAAGAATTCCCAACGAAGGATATGCAATTTTGGTTTCACAAATCGAAAGTATGCGACGTTTATTTTTAAATCAGGATGCATAACTAAGAATACTCATTATTCCGGATAATGTTAAGAGGATCAAATTTTAATGCCTGATTTACTGCCAAGATGAGCTCTTTCGCTTTCGTTATGCTACATCTTGGTTTATTTGAATTTTAATAAATGTTGTTGTTTTTAAATAGGGCTATATTATTTCAAAAATAATTCTGCGTCAATTAAATCCTTTATGTATTCTCTCCTTCTTTCGAAGATAATGTATTCTTTTTTGTCAGAACTTTTGTTTATTTTTTCTTGAACGTCGTTTGGTGAAAGGTGGCATTGTTCTTTTTTGAACATCGTGACTTTTTCAACCAACACTTCCTCTGAGTTTATGAAGATTTTTTAAAACCCGAAATAAAATAAATCTTTCAGTCACGGTTGAGAAGTTTGACATCACTTTCTTTTTCATTTTCCCATTTCTTGGGTCAATATTATGACTAAATTTTTTATTAGAATATTTTTCGTTTATTATCAATTTAATCTCAGTATTTAAAAACAGGAGTCTTGGGCTGATAGCTCACTCTCGATAGTTGCTGAATTTGCGATCTTCAGTTCCGGAATAGTAATGAAATTCTCATCTTAAATTTGCAACACGCACAGCAGTTAGGCGCGTTTATCCAATAAATTTGAACAATGATAAAAATAAGTAACGAATCAGTTCCGATGTCAGCATATAAATCAAAAGTTTTGCGTTTTCTTGTGGTATTTCAAACAGCATTTTTACAAATATGTCGCTGTCAATGCCTTTCACCATTTTTCGAAAAATCACCTTTCAGGTTTAGTTCCGTAAATTTAGTCGAAACAAAGAATTTCCTTGCCCTTACCCCTGAAATAATTTGCGCACCTAAGAATGATACTTATATGTCACAGAAAGAATCTAATCCGTGTAATGGCATTTCTAAAAGGCAGAGATCAAACCTTAATAATAGATCATCCAAGAAGAATCAAGTAAGATATCACAAATGAAACCCAAACCCAAATCACAAATGCCATGCAAAAGGCATCCTTCACGCTATACTTTTTTTTGTCTCTGAAAAATGCAAAGGAATAAGGTCACTTCAAATAAAATGCGTCACACGGTGTTGCACATGCAAAGTTTGAGAAATCACTCTCACGTCGGAACTCAGTTACATGCATAATAACACAAGCAGTGTCCAATGCATGAGACAACAAGACCTGCAGTTTTTGTTTGAAGTTGCATTTCTATTAAGTTTTTGTGAATTTCGATACCATTAAATCTATAGATCTCTATTTGGAGCATCTGCTTGCAAAATGGAATGGGAAAACATTAAAGTGCTGCTTTGGTAAAGTTATTCGATTTCAGCTTCTGTTTATTTTTTATAATATTTATTTTATCCTACTAATAGCATCGGGAAATTATGAAAATTTCCTTAATTATATTCTTTAATGGCATTCAAAATTTAAATTTCATTAATACTATACCTTTTGAAACATCGACAATATATTTTCCATCACAAACATTCTAATCCCAGCAATTAAAGAGTGGCCAACTTCGCCTAGCAGCTAATGGTTCTAGAACATTGACAGATAAAATTTTAAATGTATTTTTTGCAACGCATTACTGCAACACAAACTTCTTATTTGTTGTTCATCCTGCTGTCCTTGCGTAGGAAAGTAAATTTATATATTTTAAAAAAACATGCTGAAAACATTGGTATTTGGTGCCTTTAGTGACGCATTTGAATTCATTTTGAAAAAGACGAAAGCTGTCGAATTCGAGAAAGGACATTTTAACTAAACGCTGCCTGCACCCTCATTTCTCGAAGATAATCTGTCTTGGGAAAGAAAACGTGAAACACTTAGGACTGAATTTTGACAATAAACTCATTTTCAAAAGCTATATCAACGATGAAAAAAGCAAGTTCTGGGCTAAAGTCCATCTCGTTATCCCACTCTTTGGCAGACGTTTTCCTCTCTCTCAGTAAGGAGCAAAATGTTTTAATGAAAGCCCATTTTAGGACCTATCCTTACTTATGCTGCCAAAATTTGAGGGCTCGCTAATAAAATCAACCGAAACAAGATTCAAGTTTTACGAAATTAAATACTTCGTGTCATTACCAATGTTATGGTTCATCCGGAATGATATTTTATAAAGACGTTTTAAAATTCCAAATTAGATGAAGCCATTAAAAGCATTTTCAAGAATATTTCACAGTGAACTCATCATTCATGAAAATTCCACAACCGAAAAGCTAATGAACCAATGCCCAATGCAATGGATGGTATGCCTTCCCTTACTCTATAACTAAATGTACTTTACTATTTAAATCTCCACATTTTCTTCCGAAATTGAAATTGCATCTAAAGAAGCTCTTCATTTTTTCACCTTTAGCTCTTTTAGGGTAATCCTTTTTTTTCCACCCAACAGAAGCACCAGTGGCAGATTACTGTTTTTCTCTCTGCCATTTATGACCTCAAACTGAGTGGAAGTGTCCAGGCACGGAGGCTCTCCGTGCGTCTAATACAAGCACGCTCTTAGGACAAGCAGAGATGAACAGCAAGTGCACTTTTTATAGTTCCAAACGGTAGCTGAAAAGAACGACAATTTTTGTGAACCTGTTTTACTGTAATAGATCATGCAGTAATCGTAAATATTTGCTCAATTTGGGTATTCCTTAACAAACGTTCTCTGACGAATTATTATCAATTTTTTCCCATTCGGTTAAAGAAAGTCCAAAGCTCTAGTTAATATACTGGCTAAAATTTCGAAAACAACAGTGCCGTTTACTTTCAACATCCTGATAACGTAATTGAAATATAAACACTTCTATCATCCATTTTATAGAAGCCACCCATTGCTTAGCGCGCTCGCACGAAGACCAAATTCTGTTGAAAACCCATACAACCGAAATGCCTTTTTTTCCTGCACATAAATTAAGATTTCCGGGTTTTTAGTGGTAACTGAAAAGGACACTGACGCAATAACAATTCTGCAGTTTAGTTTTAGTTTAGATATACTAAAAACACCGTTGTAAAGCAACACTAGGGCTACTTTGGGAAGGACATCGTCATTTTGAACCACGGTCAGATGACGAGGACGACACCTGAACAAGTACCAAGTCTTCACCAAAAAATTGAAGCTGAGATTTCAATTTTTAAAACTATGCGTATATAAAATAAATTATGACTGTATACAAGTAAAATCAAAGGAACCTAATCGACGAAATTTACTGTGCACGTTTAGTTTTTAGTTTAGTTATAATAGCGACCCATTGTAAAGCAGCACTGGGGCTATTGTAATTTTGCACCATGGTCAGATGATAAAGACGACACCTGAGCTGGCATCTCCATCTCCACACCACACCAGCTGGAAGACGTTTGGCCAATATATATTTATCGAGCAACTGACCCCCTCGCACGACGGTTCTTCGGTGGAATCGGGTCTCGTACTGGAAAACCTAGGCCTCACGAGCCAAGACCTTACCACCAGGCCACCTCAGGAAATAGTTTTGCAGTCTGTGAGTGACGTACACGTTTACAGGCAATCATGTCATTCGCATTTTCAATTATCCTTATATCAGCTTAGTGATTTGCTTTGATAAATTTAAATGAAAAAGTAGAATGCTTAAATCTTGACACTCTACTAACTATCTCGATAAGAGTTTCGGACACAATTTGAGGCTTAACAAAGGAATCTGCTCTTGTGTTGTGGATGTGGTTTCTAAAACAATGAGATCAGTTCCTATGAATGAACAGGCACTCGGAAATAAGCCAGTTTCGCAATGGGATACAGGAACGGGAAAAGATTGTAACTGTGGTTTTATTATGAATGAGGGTTAAATGAAAAGGCATCAATTAATAACGTGCACGACAGAGATTGAGAGGTATAAAAATTTGTAATAATACCCTTGTTCTATAAGAGTGCAATATTTCAAAGAAGATAATGTTTTAGGTGAAAGAATTGGTTTCAAAATTTCGCACAAACACCTATGAAAAAAACTTATTTAAATAATAGGGTTTTCAAAGTCCTAAACAAATTATAAATTTATCTTTTCCTGATCAACTTTTTTTTGTAATCTTCGGCAGTTAATATTGACAATTTTTCAAATAACTCACTAAAATTAATAAATGCGGAATTTTCCAAATTAAGTGTGTATTATGACAACTTTATTCAAGTAATGTAACCTTTTCTATTACATAACAGTTATTAAATTAATACAAATTTGTAATGTAATTATAACTCGTAAAATATAATAATATATCTGCAAGGTATAATAATTACCACCGAACACACCCGAGCTTCCTATCCATGACTGATGCAATTACTAATCATCATAAATCATTAAATTAACCCTAATCTAGAGTGAATTGTCGATTTAAATCCTTGAAAACTCCCCGATTAGACCTACGACAAATCATCGAATGCATTCGAACACATTATCTCTCAACTAAAATTGAAACATCAACAGTTAATACGAGACATACGATAAATTAATTTGCGAAATCTCATTGGATGAGGTCATTCGAGTTCCATCACTTAATTAATAGTGTAATCCATGAGCGGCTGTGAAACAAAAGGTCTCTTATCGAAATGACGTTCAATAAATGCACTCGTTCGAAAAATTGTTCGAAAGCCAATTTTGGACCAAAATATTTCAAAGAATTTGGAAAATAAAAACGGAGGACTCCTTACATATATTTTTTATCATGGTCCACAGGAAATGATGTAAAATCTAGAAGTTTCCGCTGAGGTATTTTTTTTCTCAATATGCCAGCAATTGCTGATCAGAATGCTGTTACGTTTACAGATCGAATTTTGTCAGTCAAATTGTTTCCTCTGATTGGCTGAGCTGTTGTCTTACCAAAACGATGAATTCCTAGAAGTATTCATCTGTGGAAGTTCAGTGGTTAAAAAGGGATTCCAAGAAAAGATTCATTGGTTGTTAAACACTTCTATCAACGATGGCCAAAGTTAAAACTACAGGTTCGCTTCGCGCTAATTCTGTAAGAAGAAAACTTGATTGGCAGAAGCAGCAGAGAAAGCTACGTTGCTTTGTAAGTGAAAGATAAATAAGTAATATAACAATATTACCTCTTCTCCTACTTTGGTTAACAAAGAAATTTTTTATTTAATTACTTTTTAACTAATAATTACGATTAATAATAATAATGTATCGAGAAATGATCGATTTTTCTCAAGAATTGAATTGGCATTCTTCACCTTCACGTAAAAAATATTAAAATTCTCGCATTTTAAAGATTGAGCTACTGCCTATTGATTTCAGTTTTCATTACAAGCTGCTAAAACTCTATTTGAAGTATTAAAAATAAATTAAATTTGATGAATGGATTAATATTCGAAAAAAACTGTATTAACATCGAAAGTCATTCACTACAAGTTTAAACAAAGTATCTGAACTCGAGTGGATGAATAATATTATTTTATTAAAGATTGAAAATTTTGCTAAGAAATATAAATATATGTAAGGAAAGAGTGAATTAATAGTAGGAATTGAAAAAAAAGCCAACCTCTGTTACGTTCTTAGCCAAATTTCAGAAGTAACATTTTCGTATGCAGAAGACATGAAAAAATTTCTTTGAAAAAAAGGCCCCCATGCATATACTTTTCTTACCTTCAGCTCTGATCAAACAGGAAGTGATATGATGTATTTTCAACATGAGTCATATGTCCAAAAAAAAAACCCTTGGTTTCCTTTTATAATCCTAAATTAATATTCCCACGTTTTTTAGTGGTAGCTTCAACGGATATAAGAAAAACAGCAATTATGTAGCCTGTGTTTAGCTAAATTATATTAACTCCTTGTTTTTAAACAGTACTATGGATTTTTTGGAGGCACACTTTGCAATCTTGAACCGTCGTCAGATGATGAGGCGAAACCTGAGCTAACATGCCTCTCTCTACATTGCCCCTACGGAAGGACGTTTGGCCTTAATTGAACTGACGTGCAACAGAACCTCTTACATGAAACTTTTAACCGGAATCATGCCTCAAATCTGAAACCCTACTGTTCACGAGCCAAGACCTCACCACTAGGACACCGCGGTCTCGGTAGACTGCCAATAACATGCAAGTTTCATGCGTATTGAGGTCATTCACACTTGATATTTGCACACTAGCTGCAAGATTTATTTCGACAAAAGAAGGTAATGCTCACTCAGAACTGGTAGGAAGTAATTTATGGAAGTTTAAGTACCAAAATTAAATTTCTTTTGCTACAGAACACGGAATAGAAAATGAAAAATTGCTTCCTATTGAGTGAAGAGTACCTGGAAAGCGAAGATATTCATCGAATGGATTGGACATCCAAATACCCTGATCTTAACCCCATTGAACATGCTTTGGATGATCTTGGAAGGGCTATTGGGATACGTCAACTTCCACTCAGAACCCTTCTGGAGTTAGAAACTGTTCTGGTGGAAGAGTGGGAGGGGCTTCCACAAGCACTCCTTACCTCTTTAATTAACAGCATGCATACTCTTCGTACATGCTGTTTATCTGTCAAAGGTAACAACACATCATACTGGAAGTGATCACATACCATACAAGCCTCACTTTCATTGTCATCTTTCATAATGAAGTTCAGTCCACATTGGACTGTTGGCAATAACTCTTGCGAATGAATGACGAATTAATTTTTTACTTTGAACACATTATTGCCATAGTATAAGTTATAGCTATAACAAATTCCATTTAATTTTATTCAGTTTTTCTCGAGATATTTGGGAAAGCGCCTTCCATCTCTTTGTTTTGTCCAAAGGGGTTATATAACGAATTAGCTTCGTACGCTCCTACATGCAGTCAATAAACACTACTGTTAAATAATAAATGAAAGATCTTCAGATATGGGAGAATACAAAAAGAAGAGAGCGTCCATGATCAGCGAGTATTTGTTTTAAATAAATGTTTGCATAAAATCATTTTGAATGCATTTTGGACAGCATCCGGAAAGTATAACCTGCTTTCCTTGTCGTCTCCAATGTCAGTATTTCATTGCTATTTTTATGGTCTATGAGGTAACAGAAAAATTTGTGGCCTTAGCTTCATAAGTCAGATGACATCCCTTTGACTGAAATTCACTTTTGTCTAATAGCTATTTTACTCTGCTGCAAAGCAGAACGTTGTAAGTTCGGTCCTATGGCAATCCGCATCAGCTGCAAGGCTACTCCACCGCACCTGAGGCCTTCGGATAAATTTAAATGCCCGGAACCTCAAGCCAGTACAGTTTTTGTTGAGTATTAAGAGTCATCCCCGGTCGCCATACAACTCCTGTAAGAAGTAACGCCATCTGTACGGAGACTGCAATCCCTTATCATTTCTGTTTACAGGAAAGAGTCAAGAATCACCCCCCCCCCTCCCAGCCAGAAGCTTCCCGTCACCATTTTTTACGATGGAGGAGGAAATGGAAAGAATTTAGCTAAGGGAAGCTCACTGTTTGCGTATTGAGATAAAGCACATACTGGATGACCAGCAAAACAGACGACGGCACATGAATTTAGAATTGCTCATTTTCCCGTGATGTTTTTAAGTTTCCATAGTTTCAGTACGAAAGTGAGGACGGATTAAAAATTAAATTTATACAAAAATGGAGCAAATGATGTAAAAATAAAGTATTTAAACTTATATAAAAACTTAGAAATGTGTATTTTTCTACCATTGTTTGATTTTTGTATAATTTTGATGTTTCCATTGATAACACTAAACATTATTAAGATAAACAAAACAAAATAAAAATAATTAAAATCTGCTATCCCAAATTTAATGTTATCGTGTGAAAACATTATAATTGACAAGGAATTGCTTTTATTAATTAATTTAAGTCATTTGACAATTAAACAGGGTTCAAACAATCATGTGACTTTCATAATAGGCATGATTCAATATATCGAGAATCGGGTACATGGCGGACATTCATGCCAAGTGGTAATTTTCTGAAAGTTTTAAATCGACAAATGATAGCATTCATCTTGAACATTTTTTAATAACCCTAAAAATGGAAAATGGATGACTCAAAAGCTATAAATCTCCAATTTTCTGCCAGTTAATTTCGTGGCTTTAAAAAATTCAACCCAATACAATATCATGCTACAATATCTTACATGATAAAAACATTTCAACAACAACAACAAAAATATAACAACGTTGTCATTGATTTAAACTTTTTGAATTACAAATTAATTTTCTATTTTTAATGTTTATTTTTGGCGATAAATCTCCAAATATGACAGTTTTCTGCATTATTTTCTGATTGCCTTTAAAGCGAAAAACTTCAAACAAAAACAACATCATGCTCTCACACGATAAAAATGGAAAAGAAAAGAGAAAAATCATTATTTTTAGTTTCATTAAGAAACTGTTTTATTTAATTTATCAATACAATCTACGCGTTGTAATCATGATGGTGCTTTTAGATCTTTCTATACTTTTTTTTGCAAATTGCTGTGAATATCTAACAACTTTTAAAGTATTGTCATGAAAAGTATTATGTTTTAAAATTGCATATTTATAATTTAAAAGGAAAAATAAATATGATTTTTAGAAAAAATATAATTTTAGTTACAATTCAGGTTTCTCATAATAAAGAATAAGCCATCATCGAGAAATATTAATTAGATTTTGACAATGTCTAGGTGATTGATAATCGAATGCATTATTGGTGGAACAAATATAAAATTTTGCTGTCATATTTGTTTATAAAATACAAATCAAAGTATAATTTACTAAAACATAAATATTAAAATTTATTAATCTTTTCTCACTTTTTGTGGTGAAAAAATTTTAAAACAATAGGAACTGAAATTATAAAAATTGCAAATTTAAAAAAATTCTGTTAGATGTTAAATCAATAAGCAAATGCCATTTATTGTATTATAAAAAGTATAAACATTTAGCTGGAGTAAGAAAATATATTACTTCGCAAGATTTGAAATATATTCAAATTTGCGAAGCGGAAAGAATGTTTTAAAATGTATACATTTTTTTATTACATGATTTACATTTTACTCTACAGTTTGTTTTGTTTAAGAAATATTTTGCTCAAACAAAATATTTTCGAAAAGCTGTTTACAAAATGACGCATCAAAGGCAAATAATTCAATGGTATTTTTATTAGATAATGTTAGCATTATTTATCGTTTGGTAGAAAGATAATTGTAAATTTATGAAGAACGATATTCAGTTCTTTGCATCAGGAAATATTTAGGAAAGAAAATCTGGACTTTGAATTGCTATAAAATTGTGAAATGAACTTATATTCAAGCTTTCTATATAACTTTAAAATTTATTGGAAAAAAAATATAGTGAAACATATAAAATAATATATAATTGAAAAGTGCATGTTTAAAATTTTGAGCTGGATATAAAATTCATTTTTGTATGATGATATATTTATTCGGAGAAAAAGAGCAAAAATACGAACGAAAGAAATAAAATTTCTATGTTTCAATGTAATTCATAATTTAGATAAATGGTTGAATTTCTGTCAGAATGATTCAGTCTTAATGCTCCAAATTTCTCAAAAAATTGGAAAATCAAATTTTTTGTAGCCAATAATGATCAATGTTCATTTTCAAATACATGCTATTTAACACAGCAAACCGTATATTCACTCCTGATAACGTAATTAATTAATTCATTAAAAAAATTTAGTTCCTCTTTTTTAACTTCATTTTGAAAATTGTAAATGGTGATAATCGATTTTCTATATATATGAATTATTATAGAGACACTTTTTCTGTGATTTGGAAAATTTACCCATAAAAAGGAATAACAAATATTACCGTGATATGGCTGCCATGCATAGTCTGGCGATTGAAATGTTTGATGTCATTTCTTTTACTATCTTAACTCTAGTATTGATAACATATTTACGTTTCTTAATTTTATATTAGAATTAATTTAGTTGCGATCACTTCTGTTTCAACAAATATTTTTTTAATCAGCTGTTTTCGACGGCTGATAAAACCTCATTAATATTTGCTAAATATATATTTTAACTCCAAAAATTGAAATTTTCAACTCGCACCTCCATGTTTGCCTAAGAACTTTATGCAACGAATAGAAAGGTAACGAAATCAGTTTAAATTTCGGCCCATAAATGAAGACTTTCGGGCTTTCTTGCGGTATTTCGAGCGCTTGCTACAAAAATAACATTTTTAGAAATTCGTGGATGTTAGCAACATTCACAATATTTTGATAACTCAAATCTAAAGTTTAGTTCGGTATGTTTAGTCAAGATTAGTTCACTTTAATTATATTAAAGCCACATTGTAAAGCAGCACTAGGGTTATTCTGGCACGGACCTCTCAATTCTGAACCACTAACAGACGACGTGGACGACATCTGAGCTATCACCCCTCACCGCACACCACACCACATCTGCGGGAAAGTGTTTTACTCTGACGTATCGAACGTGCAACAGACCCTATTATGCGACGGCTCTTCGGGGGATTCGGGTCTAGGACCTGAAACTTTATGCCTCGGTGAGCCGAGACCCTCACCACCTGCCACCGCGGTCTTGCAAGTTTAATCAAACGGAGGCTTTGACAGTCCTTTGTCATCGCCGAGATTTTCTAACGAACGTTCTTATAATAACGATACGTGTATTTCCCAGTAGCTGTCTTATCCATAGTTGGAACTTCTCAAATGCAGAGGGGGAATCTTAATGGCAGATAAAATATAAAACGACAAATCAGATTTTAAATCTGAAAGCTGACACAATCACAAATGCTGTGCAAAAGGGGTCCTTCGCGGGATATTTCTTTCCTGTGAACCAAAGAAAAGAAGGATTTCCCGAAGTGAAACGTGTAACATAAATAGTTCAAAGAACTCACTGCGACGCCGCAAATCAGTCGCATGCACCACAGCATAATCATCGTCCGCAGCTTCGGGCAGCGAGTCTTGTAATTTTGGTATTCTGCAACATTCCTATTCCATTATTGCCAGTTTTATGAATCTTGTTCAAAAGGCTTCTTAAGAAAAGCAACTTTAAATTTAACCCGGGAAAGAATAAAATTAAGCCTATTATTTTAAAAAATTAAAAAAATTACCCAATGTACTCATTTTTTCAACTGTGTCAAACTCGATAGCTCTGTTACTGAGATTTTGTTCTGTAGAGCTCCAATTTTCACTTTCACAAAGGCACACTCTTTTATTATTCTTTGCGTATATTATTCACAGAAGTGTATTCTCTAACACTCCATGAAAATAATACACTTCTCCTAGGCCTAATAAAAATAAAACTCTTAAGTAATCCATGACAATTCTACTGCAAAACAAAAACATCCCGTTAAATTGTATTTGCATCAATTGCATTTCTGGAGAGATAAATTGTACATGACAGTAGGGACTGGTCAGGAGACAACAGCAATTTCTCAGATATAATGCCGGAAAAAAGACAATGAATGGCGTAAAAGTGACAATGATATCAGCACATTCAGTTGCAACACAAAAGTTTAATGTTCTGTCGCAAAAATGATCGCGTGTGTGTTGGCGCTCCAAAGGGCAGGCTGTTCGATCTACAGCTACCAATATTGGTATATGCATACCTTGGGGGCCAAGAATGTGCATCTCGGAGGCTTTTTTTATTTTTAATTAAAATTTAATTCATTAAATAATAAGTGAAATTTTAACGTTTTTTCGTTATAACTTCCGAATACATAGCAGCACAAAATGGATTTTTGCATCACGTTAAAGCTCAAACAAAAAGCTATTAAATGATACTAGTGTTTTGACCTGTAAAGTAAAACTTTATTTTTAATGTATTTTTAAACATTTAATTTAATCTATTTCTTATCAATTTATTACGTATAAAATAAAATAAAAATTATCGTCACGTTGATAAAAAAAAACAGCTTTTAATAAAATGTTGCCATCACATTTTCCGAAAATCTGATGTACAAAAATAAGTTAATTACTAAAAAAAATTAAACAGAAAAATATAATTTCCATCACGTGATTATAAGAAATGAAATAAATAGGAAATGCGATATTTTTTAAACAATAAATGCAAGATAACTTGATCGTTTGCAAAATCAAATTTATTAATTCAATTAAAGAATTAAAATAAATAAAAATACAAAATAAAAATAAATTTAAAAAAGTGCGAAAGTGAAAACTGCAAAATAATTTTTAGAAAAGCACCAAACGACAATCTTCTGAGAGCGAGATTAGTTATTTAAAGGTAAGAAAAACGTACATGAAGATGACGTCATTTTAAAGAAACGACGAACAAAAAGATATTATAAGCAATAATAAGTAGAAGTAAAATAATTTTGCATTTGTGTTTTATTTTAAATTTTTTAAGCAATAAGACATGTTTTGAATTGTTACGTTTACTTATGGAAGAAGATAAATCGAGCAAATCAAAGAATTCACCTTCGTGATTGTAATCGCACTTTAATGAATGATGCGAAATAAAAATGCATCTTCTTGCAACGAAGCATACGTAATATTAATGATATACTGATAAAAGCAGGTCAGCTATTTGAAAACGCTTCTTTTTACAAACAAGGATATGTAATAATTAAAAATGCAAAATTTGTAAAAGCAGATAAAAAAAATGTCCCGCATAATCTAAATTAAACATATAAAAATTTCATTTTCGGCACGTGTCTGCATAAAAGGAAACAAATATGAAGCATGATATTTTTGAATAATAATTGCAATGAAACGTTTTCAGTGATATTTTATAATACATATATTACTACTAACAACTAAAGAGTTTTATTTAAGGCAAATATGGCTTAACATCTACAAAGCATCTTCTGTAATCGGAGCTCAACATATAATTTCTTAATTTTTTTTGGAAAAGACATAAATCTCTTAACTTATTGTCTAAGTGAAATATATAATTAGCAGATTGAGGGAAAAAATGTTGATGAATTAAATTTTTAAACACATCATCTGCTCTATGAATCATATTTAACAAAATATTCTTGAGATAATAAGTCCTTAAAATAAAAAAAAGTGGTATTCCAATAATCTAAATCAATCTTGAAAGCTGATCGATCTATGAAAATTTCAATATAACTAATTGATAAAAACTGGCGATTTTAGATCACTTTATCAAGAACTCAAAAAAGCCAGAGTTACTATAGAATAATTGGTCTAGATTATGATCATGATGAGTGTTCTAAACTTGCAATATTCAGAAATGAATAAATCAGTTAGGTTTGATCGCAGAAGAAGGAAATGTTTATTTATATATTTAGAAGTTGAAATATTAAGAATATTTTACAGAATATGAATCTATAAGACCAAAGGAATTTAAACCCTAATTTTTTATATATGTTTATAAACCTAAAAAAATGTTATTATTGAGAGCAATTATAAACACCTTAAAATAAAATTAAAAACTGAAGGTTCCAATTCACCTGTGAAATTTTTGCTGAAAAATTCCTTGAGCTCTTATCAATTATAAAAAAAATTATAATGTTTCAATTTCTGTATTGAACATAAAACTTCAATTTCGGTCTACTCTGCTTTCTGTTCTCAGTTTTATTTAAAGACACGCTTGGATTAAGTAAAGAGGTCTTTATATTAATTGAAGTTTCATCATTTTCAATTTAATTTAAAACTGAATTTTACGGGCACTGATAGAAAATCAGAGAGAGATGCGGAGTTCAAAGATCAGGACTGCTTAATGCCTACATAATAGTATAAGTGAATCATATGACTATCGAAATTTAAACCTTAAAAATATTTTGCTGGAAAATTTATTATGAGACCAAGTTATATAAAAATGATTTAACCCTTTATTCGGCATAATTATTGACGGATTGGCTGGTCGCCAAAGGCGGCTAGTTCTTAATAAAAGACGAAACAGTAAAGTAAATGATAATAATAATAAACTCGAAACCTACTGTTAGTAACTGGTTATGAACATTTGCTAATTATTCTCAATTTCCAACAGCCAGTCAATAGGTGCCATTGTTACTTAGTTAGAAAAATCAAAAGTTTCAAACAACAAATCCCGATTTCGGTTTCGGTACATAAATGAAGAATTTTTAAAATTTTAATGGGATTTGAAAAAAATGTTTCTTTTTTTTTTTTGAAATTTCTAAATGACGTATCAGTGAATGGGACTACGAATGCATTTATAAGTGCTAATTGTTATTATTATTATTATTATTATATATATAGTGATATGGGGTCGAGTCCAATGAACCAATCCCAGGTGAATTTTGGTTGTGAAACTTTTGGTATATCTTGATAACCTGAAGAAACACCAATCGACATTAAAAACAGTATTTCACATTATATTCTCAGCATTTCTGAGAAAACGCGGCATTCAGCCACGGAACATGTTACGGTTCTAGGACTGGCTCAAAATAATAGCTTCTGAGCTGAATGCTTTATATGGAAAAAAATCTTATTATAAAGAACACAGTTTTACCATGAAATAAAAAATGCTTTATACTGTAAAAACCCAGCTATTGGCTGGTGCGTTTCCATAACAAATAACTTCCCACTTC
>JAOUZG010000267.1:3887-14216 GCA_026289955.1 Argiope argentata
ATATATATATATATATATATATATATATATATATATATATATATATAATATGCCGTCTTCGAAATCGAAGCACCTGTTAAACGGGCACCAACAATAAGCCCTTTTTCAAATGGTGAAAGATTTGTCGTTTTTCCCGTTTCATTTCATTCATCACGAAAAGGACTCTTACACCTTACTAATGCCAGCATTCTAATCACGTGTAACCCACGTCATAGCAACAACAAAAAAACATGCTTTATCCCTAGTACGCATTCAAATGCAAATCTCAAATGTTTCTAATGTGTATTATACATCTACGAGCCAGTAAGTGTATTATACATCTATTTATTACATAAGATTTTCCACATTTTAACTATTATTTATTTAATACAATTGAAGAATGCTTAGGGTGTGATATTTGGTAAAGCATATTCTCTTGTGCAATGGTGCTCAGCAAGAATTTCAGCAACATCTTTTTTTAATTATATTAAGAATCGTTCACGAGTTTTCTCGTGTTTCGAATCCAAACTGTTACGAACCACTCTGTTATTGCTTCATAAATAATAAAGTAATGAGGATTTCACGGAAACGCGCTGCTCCAGACGTACGCCTTAATTCTTACTTTCGTGTGCGCATACAAACAGAATAACTCAAAAGCGCAATGGTTTAAATAAATTAAAATGGATACACAATCCTGGTGCTACAAATGTAGTTCTATGTCGAATTCTATTTTCAAAAGAAACGCAACGAGAAAAAGGATGTCTAAAAACTTCTAGTTTCTAGTGTTTGTATATTAATCTTACGATAGCAATCAATACTCAAAGATCGCAGTCTAGATTCAAATCAAAAATAAATATTTCCTAACTATTGCTTGAACAATGCCATCCAATTAATACGCAAGTACCGAGAAATAAATAAATATGGCATTTATTTATTTCTGAATGTACAGATCGACAGACGGTAAACCCATAATTGTGGCTTGTTGCTACTTATGGTACTTTTTAAGCCCACTGACAGATCTGTCAGTGATTTAAGCCGAGTGAGCGTCTTTGGTTTTTAAGTAGCGCCAACTAAACCAAAGAGTATGACTTAGTTACACACATGCCACAAGAACTTTTTACGGCGCGGACTTCATTCATTGATTCATCCACAGATCGTTAGATCTGTGAAAAGAGAACGATCACCTCTGAGCCAGTACCCCAGTGGTATTACTCTCGATATGGAGGACTTTGCGACAGGGACTAATTTAACGTACACACACACACATTCTTCGGCTGGTGGGTTCAAACTCGCAACCCAAGGAATGTGAAGCCAACGCCATTCCAACCAGGCTAACTTGGCCCTGACAGTTGTCTAAACTATACATTTTAAATCTTTGCACCAAATCGTACCTATCTACTTCTCTCCATTTTGTAGTTTTCGTGTTAACTTATATAGGAACACACGGACTTCAACTGAAAATATTTTACTCAAAATTTGATAGAAACTTTCGAATTTGGTGCGAAGCCCGTTTGCAAAATTTAACCATCTAGCTCAAATAGTTTTTGTCATGGACATTTTCCTGTAGTACATAAACGTGATTAATGTGCAGTTACGAGTCATCAAATAAAAAAATATGTACATTTTTAAAGAATTAACTAACTAAAATCATTAAAATATTATGTTAAAACCCTTAAACGTAATTGACCATTTATTAAAATTGGAATCTCATAAATCGTACTGCTTACATAAAACAAAATCTAAATCCACCACTGTATAAAAAGTATGTAATTGGCCATTGCCTTGTTTAATCAAAATGAATGATAATTCGAGGTTCCTTTTGAAATAAAATGGTGTTTAAATGAATTGCGATATGAAATTGTGGTTCTTTTATTTTTTAAAAAAGATAACTTTCTAAGTACATTAAAAATTGGGAGAGGGGTATTCAAAGTTCCAATTTTTAATAATTAATTCAAATAAAATTTTTAAAATCTTTTTTTTTAATGAATAGTGAAATAATAAGAAGCAAAAGGACACAATTCCGTAAAAGAACACATTTTCGTAAAAATTCAAAACAAATTTGACATGTATTTTTAGTCTGAAACAGTTTTGAAATCTGAATGGTCAAATTCAGATTTCAGAATGAAGTTTGCAGATAAACTGAATTAATTAATTAAACTCAAACACGCATAACGAGTGTTTATTTCAGTTTTAAGTTATACTAAATTGTTTGATATTTTGTGCAGCAGATTCTTCAATGCTACTTTTTCTAAGTCCTTCTTGTTAAATGATAAACTGAAACAAAATAAAAAAAAAGCCATCCGTTCTGTTAAGTTAAACAGAAGAACTTGTAATGCGGATGAAAATAATAATAAACACAGAAATTTCGAGATTTTTTCTACATTCAAATCCATTTATGTGTTATAACTTCACTAGCTAAACAATAAAAAAGAAAGAGCAATTCCGATTGGTGATTCAAAATTTATTTTGCATCTTTCCATCCACCTGTTTACTTTTTCTCTCGAAACTTTCGGAATTGGCGGAATTAATTATCATAATTCATATGCGCGCGCATCAACACGTGCGTTCGGATTCGCAACTTTTCTTCCAGTTCACCTTTGGATGAACAAATAGTCAGCCGGGTTTTCTTTTTTCATTCCGAATTTTTCGGTCGAATAATAGGATTAATTTTCCACGCTGTTATTTTAGCGAAAATCATTTGGTAAGTTTATTTATTTATTAAATGTTGAACCCATTTTTTAAAGAATAATTTCATTGCTATAAGCTTAATATCTCGTTTTCCGTTGTATATCTGTTTTACACTGGAATTTAAATTGCATATACAGTACACTCCCAAGTAATCCGGTCACTTTTAGGCCTAGATTTCTTTTATCATAATTAAATGAAGGAGTCTATTAAATATTCTTATTAAGAGTTTATTAAGAATTTTTTCAAAATGTAAAGACTAGATTTTCACTCTTATTTTAAGTTACTTTTCATATCTGTGGAATGATTTGAAAAATAAAATCACTTCGAACTAATTTTTTAAAGAGCTATGCCTACTATTTATGTTATTATTGCATGCATTTTAGTTGGGCAGTTCAAAATTCATGTTAAAATGTGGACAATGCATGTCCTTTAACTTAACTTTTTTCCTAATAAATACATGAAACAAGCAGTAAGTATATAAACTACCAGTACAGAACTTTCTACTTTAACTCGCCATGTTACCGGCTCCTGCTTCTATGATTCACTTTCTGCGTCGCTTGAGGTAAATGGAGGACATAATATCCAATAGGAAATCAGAAAATTCGTATTACAACAGTGAGTTTTTGTATAAAAAGTTTGTCTTCTAATATTAATCGGCAAAGAAATGATTTCACAGAACTCCGGTCTTTTTCGTTATTGGGCCAGCCGTTCCGCCACGTTAGGCCTGATTCTGGGAAGTACTTTCCATAAGTTTGACACAGTAATAGATACTTAAAGGATACGTTTACTCGAATTTCTTAAAAATATGTGTATGTATTGTTTGAAACTATCTTGGTTGTTTGTTTTTCTGGAGCTTGCATGTGAATAATATGTCGAATGTGTTTATAGTTAAAAAATTTATTCAGTTATCTTTGATACAAAAGGATCATTTTTATTGGGGAATCTGAAAAGTGCAAACTGAAATTTAAGTATAAATATGTTCTTTCTGTTACGCCGGATTTGCACTGGGCAAGTTATAAGATGATAATGCATGCATAGAAAGGCTGAAAAACTATATTCGGTTTCTGGTAAATAATTGCACTGACTGGGTAATTACCATCCGTTGTCACAGAGAAGGATATTTTTCTCTGGGCCCGCTGTATTGTATTTTTTTCTTACTGCACACGCGTTTGTAGAATTTGGCGGTTCTTTTGATGTGAAAAAGTAGTTCACACATCATAGATTAATTCATAATTAATTTTTTGCTCCTTGCTTTTTCTCATGTAATTTTTTTTTCCATTTTATTTGTTCCGTTTTTCTATAGCTTTTCAAATTTAAGTATATTAACCTCTTTTTTATTTTAACGTGTTTCTTTATGTAAATATCCATCCTTTTAATATGATACGCAGCGAAAAAGAAATTCAGGAATGCCAAAGATGCAATTTATGCCAAACATGGAATATTTGAATATATCTTATAAAATTGTGACAAACATAAATTAGTCCCTTTCTAGGCATGCGCAGCCTACTTGGCGTCTTATGACTGCCCGAGTGTAAATCCGGCATAAGTCTGCACCTTTTTAGCAGTTTATGTGGGTTTTTTATTTTTGAAAATATTTGAATTTTGATGTTACTTTTCTACATGTTTAATTGTTTCATGTTATTACTTTTGATTTAACATGGATTGTTTTTGTAAATGGAATTTTTCATTATGAATCCTGACTTGAATCTTGCAAGTCATAACTTTCGAATCCACATGTATAATGATGAATCTCGCTGCTTCAAATCAGTATGTGCTGAATTGTGAATTAATCCTTTGCAATCGGAAGAGTAATTCGATGCCAAATTTTTCAACTAACAAAAGAACTTGCTTATTTGATATATATATAATTATAGTTTTAAGTTGAATTTTATTGAAAAATGTATCCACATCTTACCCACCTTTAGACATTTATTAAAAATAAGGTAAATAAAATATCAAAATGATGCATTATCTTGAATGAATCGACATTCAAGTACAAAGGGAAACTTCTGTTAGATATTGGTTTTAAAGCTCATAAGATGTTTATTTCTATTTCATTTTTTCGAGGCTAGGTAGGAATCTATAATTTAAGGCTCCGAATGCATATTGAACTCCTTTAATTTATTATCGCAATTTGCATGCAAGTTGCTTCATAGCTTTTAAACAAAACCATTTTGCATTTTAACTTATGGCAATTTTCTGATTATAACTTGGCCAACAAATATTTTCTGTTTATTTAAAATCAAAGATAAGCTCATCAGCGTGAATTTTCTCACTTTGTTAAATGGAAATAACATCATATTTACTAGACTTTGATAATTTTGTCGAATTTCGGACACACAAAATTTGATTAAAAATTACGCATTTTTTGTGATAAATTTTATTCCTACAAAATTCAGTAAAGAATTAAAAAATATTCGAAATGACAAACTACATTTTGAAGAAAGGGTAATTTAAGGATTATTAAAAGTATTTTTTACTTCAATAAAAATGAAATATAATTCGGTTGTAGAACTGATATTAAATAATTTAATTGTTTTATGCATTTTATAATATAACATATTAATCAAAGTAATGAATCCTCTCATTGAGTGTAGATATTTCTTATTGTTAAAAATATTTGAAAGTATATAAGTCATAATTCTTGTTATTGATTTTATATCGGCATCAGTTATAGCGCCGTGACTATTTAGAAAAAATATTTACAGTTTGAATTGATTTTGAATTATTCAATTTAAATAAAATTGTTTTAATAGAAAATTAAAATTATGTAAATTTATAAATTAATTAATTTTTAAATGGCTGTTCGCGAAGAAGCCTTTTTACCATCCTTGTACTATTTTGAAAAATGCTAGTCGTTTCTTATTTAACAATGTTTTTTTGTCTTAAAATTAAACTTATAAGTGGCTGCTGTAGTTCTTGGTGAATATATTGTCAGTTTTTTATTAAGTATTCATTTTAAATTCAATTTTGGTTTTAAATAGTTTAGTGTGCCCTGAGTTTGTCGGGAATATGGTAATCCAAAAAAAGTATAGTAATTCCAATACTGATTGGTGTACAATATTTTTCGCTTGTTTGTTGAATTGTACATCTAGAGCTATTTTGTCAGACATGAAAATTAACCGATAAATAAAAATCCATTAAGGAATGTAATAAAATTAAGTTATATAATCTAAAGTATTATTTCTATTAATAAAACATTCAATATTTTTAAAGCGAACTATGAGCAGATAATATAGTTTGCTAACAAATTCTAAAACCCTGCAACTTGTTACATGCGTTAGCATGGATTTAATTTGACAAAAATGAAAGGATATTTACACTTTACAAGAAAGTAAATATCCAGAAACGCTCATCCTTTGGTGTCCCATCCTTTAATGAGATATAATCGTCAAAAAGGGGTCGTTTGAGGATACTGAAACTGTAATTGATCGTGTAAATCAATATGCATTGTTTTCTGGTATGCTCAAAGAAAATGAAATAAGATTTTTTTTTTTTAAAAAAAAAAACATTTTTCTCTAACCAATTTGGGTTCTTGAATCTATAATTTAAGTTCAAAGGATTATTTTGAAAGTTTAAAATCTCAATTTTTTCAGACAACTCATTATTTTAAGGCTGCAAACCAGATTATAAGAATCAAATATCAAGTTTGTTTCGATTAAACAGAAATAGCTGGCGACATCATGATGAAATAATCATTTGGTATATTATGTCTGGTTCACATAACGAACTTATTACTGTAAAATTTGGCTCAATGGATAAAACATCTTTTTATTGCTGTGAAATATCTGTGAATTGCCCCGCCTATCTATTCCAATTTACTGGTTCTTGTGATTAATTCTAAATAAAAGATTACACGAACCACTCAGTCGCGATATCTGAAAAAGCAAGATTAGAAACTCCAGTTTCAGCTGCCCTACTTCTAATGTTATCAAATCAAAACATCCTCGCCATCTATCGCTGAATATTATATAAGCATGCTAAATGAGGCGATGCTTTTTGTGTAGACGTATTGTATCATTCTAAAAGGCTGGAGCTGCAAATGTTATTACAACGAATACTAACACAAAACATTCTAAATAAAGTGATGATTCAGCACTTTTCTGTTTCAGCTGCCTATCCATTTTATTTCCGCCGTGTTACTTTATAAGTTCCAAATTGTGTATTCCAGATCTCCACCGAAAGAAGTTTATTAATGAAAGTTAACGGCTTAAATTAGATTATAGATTAAAGGGCAGAGATTAATATAGTTAGTAAGGTTTATTACGTTACTTTTTCATGATTTGGATATCTGTGTCCCTAAAAAATAAGTCACTTTGAAATTTTGCGTTAATTTTTGATAAAAACCAAAAATTACTAATAATGAAGCTCAACTGTTTAGATGGAAGATCTATGGAGTTGAATTTTATGAAATGTTTCAGAGGCATAATCTCAAATTTGGAGTTTTGATGCTTTTATTTAGTTCCAACCGAATTTAGCGTGTCTGAGAAGAAGGCTTTTGATGATCTTTTGAATATGTCGTAGAATTCTTTTTGATCTTTCTATGATTTTAAAAGGTTAAGCAGAAAAGTTTGCCAAGGTTTTATTAGCAGATTATTCGCATGAAAAAGGATGACCTTTGCAAGCATATTGCAAAATATAAGGAGAGTAGACTAATGAAATTTGCATTTCAATATTTGTTGAAAAGTAAGGCGCCTACTCGTATGCGATGTTATATGGTTGATATCTTTCATAAGTCACATTAAAAAAGATAATATAGCGTGTGTAATTAATATACGCATTAGAATGAGTGTTCATTTTTTCCTAGCACTGTTTTCGTGAAAGGCGTGAAATATTTTAATTTGAAATTGATTTTTTGGCACTTTTTCATATCTGTCCATTGGCTTTCAATTATATCATTTTCAAATCCTACGACATATTCCTTTCTCTTATTTTTTCCTTTAACACTTATTTTGATGGGAAACAAATGCTCATCATTGCTGAAATTTTGGTGTAACTTATGCATGTCTGTCACTCATGTCCTCAGAGGCGCACGCGTGTCAGAGGTTGGATGGAAGCCATTGAATGATCTCTATAAACAAGGATGATAGGAAACTATAAAATTAATTGATAATTCGTTCATACGCTGTAGAAATCCAGTTGATTACTTATTCTTAAATCCAGTTGATTACTTATTCTTATTTTGCTCACAAATTTTAAGAATTGGAATATTTTTGTGAAGATTTTGCAACATTAATTTTTTCGTTGAAATTTTCATTAATGCAAAATATTTATCTTTGCTTTGCAATTTTAGAGCTAACGTTGAATGTGAATTTCAAAGATGTTTTAAATTTTATTTTCCTTCAAATTGTCATTTGTGATGATTAAATCAATTTTGAAAAATTGTCGAACATCTGTTTATAATCTGTGAATTTTTTTAAAGAAAATCCGAATCTCTTGTTCTAAACATGATGATATAACATTAACAATTATGATTTGAATGGCTGTGCCATTGCATTTTCTATAGACTGCACAGGTATTTTTGCAATATGTGGTTTGAAAAACCTTGAAATATTTTGTTATGTTTATAAAGCATCAAATATATCGAAATAAGTTTTAAAGAATGAATACTAGGCTGGACATTTTAATACTTGTTTTCTCTGCTTAGAACACGAGAATCAATAAAATAATCTGACAGTTAATTAACAATTTTGCTGTTTTGTCGTACACAATGTATAAAAAAATTTGGGAAACTAATTGTGGAAAATTTTATTAAAATGAAAAAATAATCTGTAATAAAACTGATTTTCCGAAAGGCCAGTTTTTTAAATGTTGAATCATATGTACAAATTACACGCTTCGAAAAAAATTAATATTTAGGTTAACTTTGATTACATTAAGATAATCCTTGAAGCGATAATTTCAGTGTTTTCACAATAGAATTTTATTCCCAAAATCAATTTGTATGTGATAACTTTTTATAGTATTTTTCTCATCACCAATATTTTTTGTATAAACTGAGTAGCTTAATTATTTATCATTTTTATTTCTTGTTGTTTAATTTAGCACATTTCTTTAAAATTATTCCTTTTTTTCTTCCTTTTGAGTCTGTAATAATCAATTGTATTTTAAATTTAGCTATTGTACTCCCAATGATCTACATTGTGGAGCGTTTTGAGCAATTTTGCTTCAAAACAATTGTTAGAAAGTACACTAACTTATAAAATCAGTATGAAAATACCTTTTTATTTTTTGAAATGATTTGATATGGATTTTAATCAGATTCTGATTTGAAATGCAATTGGAGCTGATTAAAAGATTTTGCTCTCGTATATGATAAATTATGCATCTTTCTGTGTTTTTGAAATGTGTTCATGTATTTAAATGTTATGCTTTTTATCAAGTGGAAAGTTGGAATGGAACAGTTTCCCCTTGAATGACAATGAATAAACAATTGAGGAAGGATTAAAATGAATAACGCAAAACATCTGCTCTGACCCTGGAATGGAATTAAGCTAAGCGCAGCTGGTTCTTATTCATAACCCAGACTTCCAATTTAGTTCCGCTTCGTAAAAATTAATAATATACCTGCTTAAGCGAATTTCGATGACTCAAGTACTTTTCTTGTGCCGCATAACGTGTGAACTTCGTTCTGAATATTATTAATGTATGAAATCTTTTAACCTCTCACTGTATATTACTTGATTGTTTTTAACTAGAATGTGCGTAATTATTTTCTTAGGTTAATGTCGAGTTGAATGCGCCACGCAGAAAGAGGCTGAGTTAGGTTTGCCACAATTTCATAAGAGATTCAGGCACTTTGCTTGGCCTAAAATTGCCGTTTTGGCGTCCCTAAATTTCTTTTTCATTGCATGTTTGTATTAAAATGATGGATGTTTACACAACGAAGCATGGCAAAAATTTTTTTAAAAAGTGCAACATAAATTTGGAAAATATAGTGAAGAAATGGCAATAAAAAGAGAATCTCGTATCAGAAAGAACAAAGAGAAAAAAATGTCAGATTAATTCCGATTAGTGATCAATTTTTTTCTAGTCAAATAACCACTAAATTCTACAAACTCATGTGCGGTAAGAAAAATATACAGAGTCATCTTATTGCACCCTTAGTACAAATTGTATCATGGATTGAGCAGCATTTTTCAGCCTTTCTACTCATGGCCGTCTTATAACTGACCGAGTGTGAACCCGGCATAAATATAGTTCCTCTAAAACATTTCCATTTTAACCTAAGAATATTTCACTCCTTTATTGATGTGTTAGAACATTGAAGTTTTGTATTTTCGGATGCTATTTTAATAATTATTGGAATTTATTTCAGCTTAACCGCTTAACTGTTTTATTTTCTTTACTATCTAATAAGATGACATCTATTTTGGGAATATTTTCTTATTTTGATTCATAAGGAAATTCATTGAATACTTGACTTATCTGCGTATTTGAAATAATTTTAATATTGAATTTTAATTTTTATTAATGGCTTATTTTTTGCTTACAATAATCAAAATTCGATAAATTGATGCACGTATGGCGCTTGGGCAAAACATTTAAGCGGTTAATCGATTAACTGATAAATAATTTTGAATTTTATATAAATTAGTAATTTTTATTGTTATACTAATTATGTATTTTGAAAAGCGTAAAAAAATGTTTTATAAGCTAAGA
>JAOUZG010000272.1:0-14948 GCA_026289955.1 Argiope argentata
AAAAAAAATCTTACATGGTAATAAATTAAAGATTTAAATTAAATAAGATAGAGAACATTTAAGTGAAAGTATTCCTTTATTATATATAAAACATGAACTGTTTATTTTCTTTTAAATTTTAGCTTTAAATAAACAAATCTTTCTTTTACCTTTCTAATTTTTTCCCCTACAGTTCTAAATGTTCTTAAAAATTGTCTATTAACTCTTAGAAAAATCACAGAAATTATATATTTTTTTAAATGAAAAAACAAACAAACAACATAGAATTAAAAGTCTTTAAATGAAACGAAATAAAATATACTTGGTTGAGGCAGTTATCTGTTCTGTATACCGGATTTTATTTTCAATGGCAGTAAAGGTATTCTTGATGTAACTAATTCTCTCAGTCAAAGGAAGATTGCTTAATACTTTATCATTAAGCATCAATATATCAAAAACACAATAGCAGGGTTCATAATCTCCATCTGGTTCCAGAGCTTGAACATCAGCATTCTCTCCTTTCGAAACTAAAGGAATTTCATATAAATGCTCCATTAAATATCTATTCAATTATATCTGTATTATATACATTTATAAAATTGAAAAGAATCAAAAATAAGATTTATTTATTCCAAATAATGAGTTGCAGAGTAAAACAAAATGTCTTTGTTGGGGGAAGGATATTATTATAATAATAAATTATAATAATAATAAAAAGAAATTTTTATGACAATATTACAATTCATTTAATAATTTCACAGTTAGTATATTTATTAATATTTTAATCTGACAGACATTTAAAGTTTAATTACCCTTAAAAAAGCATTGCAAGTTCAGTTTTAGTGATATTGATGCAAGAATAACAATTTTTAAAAAAAATATAAGAAAATCATTCGATAACATTTTTAAATTATTTTTTGAGCGAGGGCATCGCTAAGAAATGGATAGAAAGAATTTGACTCTGATTATGCTGGTTTTCTCTTTCCTTTGAGATATAATAATAGTGGTTTGGCTATGTAGGTAACTGATGGCTATTCTATAACAGTAACTGGATCATGATTAACTGTAAATTAAATTCAGCTGTATACATAAAAATTATCATGACCAGAGGATCTGTAAGAAATACATCAAACATATAGATGGGAAGTGCTCTCATTCAATATGCCAGCTCTCACTTTCCCTGATGATATAGCAATGGTGATATGATTGTGTTGGCCACATATTTGAAGAACGGATGTACTTTGTTTGGGAAGTGTCTGTACATAAGCCACTGATGGCTATTTCAGTGTGTAGGTCATAATATGATTATTTCACTTTATGTTATCATCAGAAGGTTAGAAAGGATAAATGGAACATATGACATGGTATTACATTTTTTTACCTTTCCTACTCTAGTATTTTACCATAAAAACTGCAATAAACACACTCACACATGTTTTGTCTTAATAATAGACACTAAGACTAGTGATTGGAACATGAAACCTCAGGTCACAAAAACATTGGCGCTAGTGATATGATTGTGACAACCTGTTATTAATAATAACGTGTAATGTTAATATGTAATTTATTACATATAAGGTATATCGAAGCGTATTATATATATATATATATATATATATATATATATATATCCATTTTTAGTGTTACAGGCATGTTTCATTATTCTAAAAGCTTCAGATTATAAAACTAGAAAGGTTTAATATTACATTTTTTCCATACTCCACAAAATTTTCCAACAAATCTAAATGGAATCATTATTATTATTTTTGGATGGCACATTAAAAAAAATAATATTTATAATTCGTATGGTTCCCATTCTTCTGCTTTATTTCAGTCAGAATAAGGATATGATTACTGAAAAATCATACAAAATATTTAAATGGGACAAAAATTAAAGAATAGAACTGATTAAGAACACATATAAAAAATGAGCTAGGGTCAAAGAATTCCTCCTTCAACACATTTTTTAGAATTTCATTAGAGATTTGATAGAAAAAGTTTAATCATTTCAGATAAAAGTAAACCTACAGTTTTATTGAAAAAGACATTTTAACCATTTGAGTGCAGCGAAGCGCTATTGCATTTCACTTGCTGTGAAGGTAAGTATTCTTTCGCACTAAAACGGTTAAAGTAAATTTTTTTAACTGACTGTTCTAGTTTCTAAAAAAGAAAAATTAGTTACTATTTTGTACTAAATTATAAAATAAATAAATTTGTTTCAGCATTACCATCAAAGAAAAATATTTATACTACTTTGATTAAAATTATTAACAAGAATTATATGTTTCATACATCATAAATAAAGGACATGTCAAAAAGCTAATGTGAAGTTAGGTTCAATTTTGATCATTCAGCTCAGAAAACTATTTCACTAATGAGAGCAATCAATACAATGACAAAAAAATAATTTGAATAATAAATAGAAGAAAATTTATAATTGTAATTATATTAATTGTATTTTTAAAAGTTTTCAACATACTTTCTTCTAAGTGACATTTAATAAAATAGAATATATATGTATTAAACTAGATAAATTTCTATTAGGGCAGAAAAAAAGCAAATTTGAAGGAGAAACAGAAAAAGAATACATCAGTTAACTAAGTGTCAATTTTGGTCTCAGATTTTAGCTCAATCTCAGCAAAAGTTAAAAAAGAGAAAACCTCATTGCTTGCCTTTCACCTAGTTATATACAGCAAATGTGTTTTGATGCTTGTGTTTGTGAATATACACTTTCAACCTGTTTCAACGTGCTTTTATTTCAATTTCTTTTCTTTTCTTTTTTTTATTGAAACCCCAGAATCAGCCATGATACATGCTCTGTACAATAAAAACCGAACATCATAAATAATGAATATTGTTATACATAAAACATTCATAATTAAAATAAGTATGATTAATTAAACAATAAAATAAGACTTAAGCAAAATAGTATTTGAAATATTAAAAATACTTTTAAATTACTTCACAAACAAAAAATTATAAAATCCACATTTCTGTGGAAATGCATCATACATTGTGGAACTTGTATCATTTGCAGAGCAGAAAAATATCAAATAAGATTTATCTAAAGGCAACCTCATTTTCTCTTGCCAACCTGTTGACTCCATTATTGTTTCCTTTATCATTTTTATTTATAAATTTTGTCATTTTTGTGGATATAACTGAGCCTCAGAATAAGAAAGTAAACAAAAAATACATCTTAAAAAGTAAAAGCTTTTAAAACAATTTCAGGGGCTACTGCAGCCTTAATCCATGAATCAACACTGGCTAACACCAAACACTGTTTTAAAAATCATATCAGATACTTGCAAATTAATATTAAAGAGAAAATTATTTCTTTAATTTTACATAGAATACTGTCATAAAAGCAAGATTTAAGAAATTGAACAAGCATAACTGTCAACACAATTAAATCTTCTTACCAATGCAATTCAGTTTATTGCTGTAAATCACTATTTCTCCATCTAAGATGCATTTGTTAATGCCTGGCTTGAAACTTTTGTGTATAAATGGTGTTAAATTTCCTTGGGAAGGAATGCTCCCATATGTTTCAGTGCAATCAAATCCTCTAAAGAAAAATACTAATTATAATATATAAATAGAAGAAATAACTTTAGGACATTCATACGATAATTTGTTTAATGTAAGAAGAATGTAATTGAAATATACCCTCTAGAAAAGTACATATAGGAGTTCCCATCCTTGTGAAGCTGCAATCTCTCTCCATCATATTTTGTTTCAATAAAAAATGGTTTTCCCTTCATTAGACCTTCAACCTGTTAAATGAAATACAAAAGAGATCTATCAGAAATCAGTTACAGGCAGTACTAAACATTCTTTATAGTACCATCGTTTTCTTTACTAGATATACATATGCTGTACCAATAATTTTTAAAAATCTCTTTAACCATTTTATGTGCATTGCATTTTTACAGATGTAACAATGAAACCTTCAAAATGATATGAATGTAATAATAATCAAATTTATTAATAGCATTACCATGCATTTAATTCCATATAGATTTAATTTTTTGGATTTATGTAATTTTAAGAAATGGACAACTTTCTTATGGGCTATTTATATTTCGTAATTTCTCTTCTTTCAATAATCCATAAGTGTGTCTTCACTTTCTTTTAGATTGAATCTTTAATCACATTGTGCTCATCAAATTTATCGCTAATAAAGGGGTCAAGAATATGTAAACCTGAAATTGAACTACAGATTTTATATTCCATTCACTATAAGTGGAGGAGTGGGGGTTTCCACTAATATTTCCATCTTAATGAAAAATCCTGCATTTCTTTTATCTATTATCCAAAGATTAATTTTCAATGAAATAGGCAAAATATTTCAAAATCGAAATCCTTACACATGAACTTTAGAAGATACAAAAAAAAATGTATAAGGATTCATACCATTATTTCATTTGAATATAATTAAATTTAAAAACTTATGGTTGCTGCCTTCAATTGATAAAATTCAAACCATATTTTGAGAATTTATTATTCTGACAAAGTAGCACATATTTTTACACCTGATTCAAACAGTATACAATGTAAAATCAGAATGTAAATATAAAGTTCATGGTATTATTAATTTTTAAATCAGAGCATTATGAAAATGAAAATATTTAAAGGACTTTGAAAATAAATGCCTTTATAATAACTACAAGGTGAAATTTTTTTTAACTAACTTTCTACCAAAATTATCCATTGACAAGAGACAGATGAAAAAAAAAATGATTTGGACTGAGACCATTTCAAGGAAAAATAAAATTGATATGCAAATTGTTGAGTGCAATAGTTAAATACACTTTCATAAAATTATGATGTCTATTTAGGTAATAAATTTAAATCCAAATGTTTTTGTGTCTTTTGTTTATAAAATGTAGGATTTTCAACCACCTTATATGGCATCTGCAATCTATACAATGATGACAGAACAGATTTATAAGTCTGAAGTAAATACTTTGAATATTTAAGAAATATAAATCTTTGAATTAAAAAAAAAATGCTTCCCACATGTACAATTAGAAATTATTATTCTGACAAAGTAGCACATATTTTTACACCTGATTCAAACAATTTTTTTTAAATCAGGTGTAAAAAATTTTTTCTCTTTTTTTATAATTTCAATTTTTTTCTCTTTTTTTATAATTTCAAAGCTAGAAATATTAGGCAACTTATCTAAAAATTGCAGTTGAAAGCCATTAAACTTTTAGAAAAAATCAATATTGCATTAATAATAATTTGCAAGTGCTACGGATATTCACGGAATAATTAAAGAGTATCAATTAATCCTTTAATAAAGGAACTTTTAAATGACAATTTAAAACAATGTTCATGAGTTAATTAAAATTTTTACAACAAATAATTTTCCAAATATATACAGAAATTCAATATAATGTAATCAATCATAATAATGTAAATTCTGCCTATACTGCTACAAGTCAGCATATATTGAGAGATATAATTTGAAACAAACTGATCCATCAATATTACAAGATATTCAACTGAAGAGTTAAATTACAAGATGTCTTTAAACTGTTTGTAGCCTCTGAAGCAAAATTTTATATGCATGTATAAAAATTACTAAAGGTTGCCAATGCAATATTTTTGGTATAGGAAAAGTAGATATATTGAAAATGAAGTACATGAGTCAGGAAGCCACAACATTGATTCATAAAAGATTATTTTCTGAGAATTTCATACATTATACCACATCCTTTATCAATGTATTCACTATAATTATTCATCAATTTTTGATATTGAAAGTACCCAGATTTCTTCTAATGGAAAAAAATTTGATACTAAAATCTTTTGTAGAATTAATCTACAAAATATTTAGATTTGGAAAACTCTAAATAAGATATTTAGAGTTCCATCGACAAAAATTTTCACCAATTTCAGGATGGTTGTATAGAGCTATGCATTATCGAAATGATTATATAAAAACCTCCTAGAAATTAATATAATGCAAATATGCAAAGTAATGATTAAATTGTTTAGACTATATTTGGCAAAATATTTGATAGGATGGTATAGCAATAATATGCTGTATTTTCATATTTTGGAAACTTAAAAATTGAAAATAATGGATGTCGAAGATATACGTTAAGCAGATTTTCAGACACCTGATTCAAGTGTCGTTTATTCAGCTTTTAATTTGTACTTCTTTTGACAATATAACTGACAAAGGTGATAAGCTAATTTATTACCAATTTTTGATCAATCGACTTTAAACTCAATGTGACGAGTGTCGAAGAAGGCTGCAGATTTCCGACATTTCATTAAAGAGTTGTTCATTTAATTTATAATTCGCATTTATTTTGGCAATATATCTGACAAGTGAATGAGTTATCGCATCATATTGCATAGCATTTTTTTAAACAAATGTACAATGAACAATGGAAGGGAGGGCCAGTATCTAAATAAAAAAAAAGAATTTAAATAATACTTGATTTTCTTTAATTAAATGTAAAATTAACTAGTTTGAGTTATTTTGTCGGCAATTTCCTGCTGCCACTTTTGTCTATAGAGTGTATAAGAAAATGATATCAATCTCTGGTTTTCATTGCAGATGCCTCCAAAAAAAGGAAAGCTATTTTATGCCTATTTTATATTATTTTAGTGGTCAAAACAATAATTTTTATCATAAAAAGTTCTTATATGCCAACACATTTCTGATTAATGCTTTATTTCAAGACTGATTTCTCTAGATCATTAAAAAAAAGTGTTAATGTTAGAGCCGGTAATTTGCAACAGCACAATTTAGATGAAGATATAACTGAAATAAAGGAAAATTTCTTAAATCTTTTATACTTTTTCCCTAACTTCCAAAGTTAGTTAACTTCCATAGTATTTTTAAAAAATCTGAATATATGAATATAAATAACAAGCTATCATTTTAAACATGTTTATGTCGTCTGAATATATTTAGAATGATTAAAGAATTAGCAAAAAATACAGAAACATATTTCATGCATCAAATAAAAATGAAAAACTTACATGAGTCGGTAAGGCCATTTCAGCTAACATAGGACGAAAAGGTGAGAAAAGGCTAATTTCAATTTCATGAAGCCTAACAGATGGGTCCTTCAAGCTGCAGCAAACCTAAATAATAAGCATAAAGATTGATAAAATGTCCTGTATTAAAATAATACTAAAAAATTATGGTACTTGCGAATTAAGCCGCCAATCATTTTCACCAATAGATCGTTTACTCGCCAAAATTGGTTTGTCACATATTCAAAAGCATTTAAGAATTTTGGCCACCAAAAGGAAATTTGGCATAGTTGGCACATTGTTGAGTATCGATGGTCTAATACGCAAGTGCACAAATTATATCTTGTGAAAAAAAGGATACTAAATTTGAAGAACACAAAGAATACAATATATAGCCAAGAATTAAAAAAAAAATTATAATTCATTTACATGGATTTGATGAAAAGGAAAAACTGCCATTTGTTCATTTATATAGAAATTTAGATGTTCCAAATTCAATTATTACTTTATGAAATGAACTATTTTTTAAGCAAGTTGGAAGTAGAGAGAAAATTAAATGAATCCAAATCCTATTAACCAAAATATTTATATTTTCATAAATTTGGTTAAATAAACATTCCATTTTGAAATATCTAAAGTCTATTTTGTAACTGAAGATGAACTTTTGAACTATAATCAAACAAAAAGATCATCACTTGGTTAATAGTCTTCTCTTTAAACTTGCAAGCCACACAATAAAAAGAGTCAGATGGATTTAAGCTATACAATCTTACTTCAGATGTACAATTAAAGATGGTCAGCACCAATGGAATCACCATGTTCACTCAAATTACTGACCTTTTAAGCTGTTAAATTTTACTGTAGAAAGCACATTATGAAAAAAAAATATCACTTTTTTATTTATTAAAAAACAAACATGAACTTAATTGAATAAATCAAAATAAATTTCAACAATTGGAATTTAAAAACTATATATTCTGAGCGTTGAAGAAATTGAACCTTTTGATGGATAAACTTAATTTTAAGATAACATAAAAAAACCATTTTTGTTCAGAATATACACTTTAAATATAGAATTCAGAATATAGAATTGGTCATCAATTTTCATATGAAAGTCACATCAATTATCCAGATGACAATGGTTAAATCTATTTTCATGCTAGATTGAGCTTTACTAGACAATTATTTTTAAAAAATTCTTTTGCATCTTATTTCTTCAGAGTAAATATTCTTTGATGATTCCAACTCAGAAAAGAAGCAATTGTATAGTGATTTGTTTACATTTGATGATTATCATTTGACAATCAACAATGAGAATAATTTCTGTGCAAAAATACATCACTTTTTATATATCAATTCTCTCTCTTGCTTTCTGATAATCAATAAAAATTGAAATTTTGACTTCTTAACCATTAGTAAATGTTAATAAAGCATAAAAAATCCTATTTGGAAGACGACTCTTATCTTTGAAAAATCTCAATAAACAGATTTTTTATTGCATAGGAAAAGTAATCATATAACAAAGAACTTATATATACTGTATTTTGGAACAAGAGAATATCATATTTTGAATATAATTAGATATATTTGCAAAGAGAGGAATGATTTATATATTTAATAAACTCCCCAAGAAGATTGTGTATGGCATGCAATATTATAAGACCACAGGAATATTATAAAGGAAACAAACTCAATAAAAGGAAAACCACAATCTCTTAATTAATTAATTAATTCATTCATTATGAGAAAACCTTTTTTTTGCATTTTTAAGGAATTTACTTACAAATATTGAACCAAGAATATGATTTTATTTTCTTTTTAACAATTTCTATACTTTTGAATATATATATATATAAATAGTAATAAACCGTACTGGAAAAAATAATTCACAAGGAAAAACAATTTTTATTTTTAAACTGCAGCTGTAGTATATATTACATAAATAATCGTAAATCAAAAATAAAGTGCAACAAAAATTTCAGCACTAAAACATAGAAATAAAAATACATTGTTCTTTACAGTTTTTTAATTTTGAAATCCAGAAAAAATAACAGAATATTTAAAAGCTTGTATTAAACATTAAAGCAATGAATTGTTATATCAATATTGTGAATTTGTGTTATGAAGTTAAAGAAGAATTTATTTCAGATTTTGAATACATACACACACAAAAAAAATATTTACCTTCTCCAAACTATTTGTGACATTGTATAAATCTCTAGCATCAGTATGGAATGCATTTAGAATTGTATTTTCACTAATTCCTAATTTCATATCTTTTAAAATCATTCTAATTAACCATTTCTGTTCCAAAGCAGTTGTGTTCCGTAACAAATGTAATAAATCATGCTTCAATTCATCTGAAAGAAAATAGGACATTTCAGGGGTTACTTATAAATGATACAAAAAAAAGTTGAATGAAATTTTAAGATAAATAATTAATATTAATGAATTAGGAATATTTATATCAAAACTTAAACCAAATTCACAAGTAGTTCATATAATAAAATTAACAAACCTTTGATTCTAAAAAAGGTATTTAAAAAATCTAAAATCTGCAAAAAAGTAATTAAAAATACAAAAAGTTATAATTTTGATAAAAAAAATTACAAAATAGTAATCACTATAGATTGTGTTACCTTTATTTTTATCAGCCTGATTAGCTGCAATACTATCAAGATAGTAATTTATATCATAAATTGTCAAAGTTCCTTTCTCTGGACTTCTGTTTTTCAGTACAAAATATGCCACACTAGCAAAATCCCCAGCTTCCTAGAAGTAAAAGTAATAAAAATGTTTATCATACATATCAATATAAAAGTAACCATAAAAGGCTATTCCAGCCCACTTGAAGACATCCAGATACATATGAATGACCGGATAATTGTGATAGTATCGGCAGGAACTATGGTTGAGTTCTAAGGGCCAATACCAGTCACTGTACTATCACTCCCACAGAAGGAACACCCCAACATTGGTAAAAGGTAACTACTAGCATGGGAGAGCCAATTATGCTGGAAGTTTCTCATCTTTAATTTCAAGGGGAATTAATATACAAGTAAATACAAATGCAACTTCATTAAGTTCATACATTTTTTATGCAAAAGATATTGTTTTGCATAATTTTATATAAGTTTTCAAAATAATATTATTCAATTTATTTATTGCATATGCTTTAAGAATTGTCATTTGTAAATTATAGTCAAGAAAGTCAATGATTAATTTAATGTAAATATTCTCCCCTCAGATATGGGAAGAAGCTTTTGGTATAATCTTAGTTTCTCATGGCTTCATGTGATACCAGTATGGTGTAGAGACATCTATCCCTAACTGGTAAGGGGCATGCTACCTATAGGAAGGATTGATTTGCAGTCCGGTGATGGTCCTTAAAACTCAACTATAGTTTTAACCTATGCTGTACCAGTATTTCATTCGTTCATATTTTTCTGTATACTTTCAGATGGGTCAGAGTTGTCATTTCTGATTATAAAAATTCATAATATGATAGATGATAAAATTTGAAATAGATAAATTTACAAATGCAATGCAAAGTCTTAATAACTAGGAATAGGAAGTAGACTAAATTACAAGAATTCAAATTAGATGCACAATATATCTAAGGGATAGCTTAAAAAAGAAAATAGGATATCTCTTATTACTTACTGCATTTGCAGATTTTGGTGACCGATAATTTAGAAGCTTTTGGGCATCAACACTGTTTTTATCCAGGCAAAATATTTCAATCAACAATTTGGCTAAAGTAAACTACAATTAAAACAAAAATTTTAATAAGAGTTTAATGATATTTATCATATTGTATTAAAATTGGTATTTGTTGATATTTATGTTCTCTGCAATACCAAAATAATTATTAGATAGCAAATTGAAGTTGCCCATGATCAATCACAATATGATTATATTGAAATGTATTATCTATAAAGCAATTTATTTTCATTAAATATTTTAATTTTATGTAAAATGGAGCTTGGGATAATCTAGTTTGTCAAGTATATAGAGACCACAAATGTCAAAAAACTAATAAAAAATTGTAATATCATTATTATTGAATATAAAATCTTTACTTTGAGTAGCTATAACAATTATGTAATATGCAGTTTAAGATTTATTTTCATAATTCATTCATAAAAGTTGTCTAGTTCCCCCCCCCACTCCCTCCACAAGATAAAAGATCAATTATGAAATGTCAGACTTGTTAAATGTCATATTACTCACTGTCAACTGTAATTATAAAAGTGGTAAAATTGTAACAGTCTTCTTTATACTTTTTTAAGGACTTTAGGAGTATTATTAATAAAATCAGAATAATCTTTCCCCAAGTAATTTCAAATTAAATTTGGTATATCTACTATCGCTATATGGGTTTTATACTGCTCACTATCATGAGAAATGTATGAATTTAAAAAAAAAAAACCAGCATTAATAATATGACACAAAAATTAAATAAATAAACTGGTATTTTAAGTGCACAGTTCATTAAGTTTAAAATAAATTTCAAGTCTTCAGATTTGTCAACTAAAGATAATTGATCTAGTAGATTACTTTATTAAATGCAGCAGAGAAGAAATATTAGATTCATCCAAACAAAAAAAGTTTAAAAGCCTAAACAATAAACAATGAGAAAAAATATCTAATGCATTGATTATAATTATTTATAAAAAAAAATTGTAGTAAATAGTAAAAAATTTGTCAGGAAAATTTAGTTTCAATCAGACAATTAGAATATTATAATATATTTAAAAAACATATGAATCAATTCATAAGATTCCAAATAACTCATTACAAAATATTGATGATGTAATACAGCGCAAATAAAATAATACAATATTATTTCCTTATTGCAATAACTTGGATCTTATTAACAAAACAGAACCAAAAGAAATTATTTAAATAAATATATTATAATATTTTAATACATAATTATGAAATAAATACATTTTTCTTAAACCATAAAATTAAATGAATACCTCCTTTATTCCGTAGGCTGCTCTTTGTCTTTCACATTGGGGAAGTAAAAGACGCATGGCAGGAAAAAAAGAATCCGTCTGTCAAAGATATAAATATAAATTAATCCATTACAAATGTGTATATGTTAGAAATAAATTTTTTGTTATTCATATATCTAATGCAAAACTCTGCCCTTCAGGTTTAAAGCAATTCAAAGTATAAACAGAAATCATAAGGGGAAAATATTTTCTAGATTAAACTGGTAGAATTGAATATTCAAAGTAACAAAGCTAATTTATTTTGAAAGTTCTGTTAAATTAAGATACTATTATAGTCAAATGAGAGGTTACTCAAAGAATAAAGAACACATGCTATTTAATAAAAGAATATTAATATAAAATTTAGAGTTTTATATTTCCATTTATTATTAAAACTCTAAAACTTATCATTCTTTAAAAACTCAAAACGGGTGAAAATAATGTAAGATATGAAAAAACAAAGACTTCCCTCCCTTCTATTTGTAATCAAGCTTTCATATGCATCATGGGCAGTCCTAATCTTGAAATGTTTTTAATATCCAAACCCAGGCTGATTATAAAAAAGTACTTTATAATTTCAGGTTTCTTTTTTCCTTTCTTTTTTTATTTTTATATGTTCTTGTAACTTATTGTTAAATAAAAGACAAATTTCATGTAAATATATTGTTTAAAAAAATTATTGCAGCATTATAAAAAGTTAATCCCTTAAGGGTTCATTTTTTGTTTCCATTTCTAGAGATTATTTATCTAGATAACTGACTGTAAGCATTCATATATTACATTCATTAAAAACTTAAGAATATTTTTAATTTAATTACACATAAAGAAATGTATATTCAGAGAAGTTGACCGTATTTATTTTTATTTATTAGTTTCTAAAAAAATGTTCCTACATTGAAAACTAAAGCCTATTATGATATATTAAGAAGTTAATCCCAGAATAAATATGCTAAAATTTACAATATATTTCAGAATAATAAATGAAAAAACAGACAATGAAATCGAAAAATATTTAATTAAAAAACACATTCTCTAATGAGCAGATCTTTACAATTTAACAATATTGTACATATACTGTTAGAAATAATAAAATCTTCTTTCCCTTTAAAAAAAAAACTTTCATAAGCCCACAATTGTTATTAAACTTAAAATGAAAATATTATGAAAAAAATATAGATTTTCCAGGAATCTAACAATTAAACCCTCTATTTTCTAATTAACAATAATTTTGAGCAGCACTTTGTGAAAGATTACATTTTCTAAGACAAGTAGTACACCGAATGTAATATTTACTACTCATGAAATTATCTATAACAGTGTAGTATCAAAAACTGCAATAAATAAAAAAATAATTATTTGAAGCTAAACTTGCAACATTTATCTGACTTATAATAGTTAATTATATCAGTCCTTTTTTTCCTACTCTGACTATATCAATGTTTGTGCACATCACTATCTGTATACAGCATACATTATTAAAAACACATTTATGAGTTTAAAAAATATTTTTTGTAGAAATTTAATTTTTAAAAAATAGAATGAGCATTTTAATTTTTTAAATATTAAAACAGTATATTACATTTTTCATAGAAGGAAAGAAAAAAAAAGAAAAGAAATTTTGATAAAATACTTTGTTTGTGAAACTGCACAAAAACTGAAAGAAACATTAAAACTACTTTTTGAAATTCATTAAATTATGTAAATTGAAGAATTTACTATGATTTTGGCTTAACATTTTAAAAGTAAACAGTTCAATAATCATGTACTTTAAGTAAATATCAGAATTACATGTAATAGCATAAATATAAAAATAGCTTGATTATACAAATCTAATATTACAGCAAAGATTTTAACAAAAGAAGTAACCAAAATATTACTTCAAATCTTTTTTTTTTTTTTTTTGAAAGAATCAAATGAATTTATTATTTTTTCTTTAAAAAATATTACTTCCTTTAGTCAAAAATTTCTGTTTTAATAAATGAATAAGTTTTTTTCTTCTTTATATTATTAATGCTAGACATAAAATAGTGATTTAAAAATAATTACTGAATTAACAAATGCTTGTCTATTATAATAAGAATCCAAAAGAATTAAAAATAATTATCAATCACTAATTTCAAAATTGAAATATCAGTTATCAAAGTACAAATTAAAAAATATATATTTGTTTTAAAACAACCAATCCTGTTTTCAGTGAATTAGTTTTAAAAGCTTTGTTTTTCAAAATATTGACTCTTGCAATTTCTATTTTAAATATTTCTCTTATTCAGCTACCTCAATTTTATTTTGTTTAGTTTTCTTATATATATTCTGTATCCTCTTTCCATATTTTCAATTAATTTTTTGTCATTTCATTTTTCCTCTTCATAAGTGGCTCATAAATTTCTCACATATGAAGTTGTTTTATTTCTTCTTATTTTGCTTATTACATGACTTGTTTGAATGCTACTGAAGATGAATATTCTTGTAATGAGTGTTTGTTCTTTCATAGTTTCCCATAGCCAACCGTTATTTATCAAAAATCCTGTCTGAACACTACTGTTGCCATGAAAAAGCAATATTATCCTCTATGACAATTATACAATATAATTGCGTGATTTTGAATTAAAATTAAGTTGAGCCAAATTTATTCACACTTACAGTTCTTTGAAGAGTGATCTTTCTGAAAGTTACATTAGGACTGTGGCTAACAGCATTTATTAGCTTATCACTCTAATCCGAACGAAATTACAAAAAGTCACCATACCCTTGGTAGAAAGTGTTCACTGTTGCAGTTGCTATTATCATTTTGGTAATATTAGAGCTTAGGATGTGGTAAAATGGTAATGCAAAATTGCTAAACATGTGCATGCTTGAATCAAAATGCTCTCATTTACAATGTTTCCTGCTTTTTATATATTTTATGAATTTTCCAGACATTTCTATGATATCCCAGTTTCAACCCACAGTGGGTATGATTTT
>JAOUZG010000273.1:0-40195 GCA_026289955.1 Argiope argentata
GCCTTTATATCCAGATTTTCAAACTTTTCTTATCAAGATTCATAAAACTTTTCATGAATTATTAAGAATTTGAGACTGCTGCGCGGGTTGAGGATTAGGTGGCTCGATTGTTAAAATCACATGTTGATAATTTTAACTTTTCGGTGGACTTCAGTTCGGGTCTGGAACTCAATTAAACAATTTTTTAATTCAATATTTTCGATATTTTTTTGTGATTTTTCTCTCTATTTATACTAAAATACTGCTAAATCTACCAAATTTCTTTATTCCAAATGAGATATTTTAAATAAAAATATTGAAAATATAATTGAAATTTAAATTTCTGACCTCCTGAACATGCGCAGTCACCATCTGTATGCTTAGCATTGCGCCTTTATATCAAGATTTTCAAACTTTCCTTGTCAAGATTCTTAAAACTTTTCATGAATTATTAAGAATTTGAGACTGCTGCGCTGGTCGAGGATTAGGTGGCTCGATTGTTAAAATCACACGTTGATAATTAGAAATTTTCGTTGGACTTTAGTTCGGGTCTGGAACTCAATTAACCAATTTTTTTATTCAATATTTTAAATATTTTTTTGTGATTTTTCTCAATATTTATACTAAAATACTGCAAAATCTACCAAATTTCATTATTCCAAATGAGGTATTTTAAATAAAAATATTGAAAATGTAATTGAAATTTGAATTTCTGACCTCGTGAACATGCGCAGTCATCATCTATGTGCTTAGCATTAAGCCTTTATATCAAGATTTTCAAACTTTTTTTACCAAGATTCTTAAAACTTTTCACGAATTTATAAGAATTTTAGACTGCAGTGCTGGTCGAGGAATAGGTTGCTCGATGGTTAAAAAGACAGGCTTATACTTTTCAATTATCGATGGACTTCAGTTCGGGTCTAAAACGCAACAAACCAATATATTTATGTAATATTTTCGATATTTTTTTGTGATTTTTCTCAATATATATACTAAAATACTGCAAAATCTACCAAATTTCATGATTCCAAATGAGGTATTTTAAATAATAATATTGAAAATGTAATTGAAATTTGAATTTCTGTCCTCGTGAACATGCGCAGTCATCATCTATGTGCTTAGCATTGTGTCTTTACATCAAGATTTTCAAACTTTTCTTATCAAGATTCCTAAAACTTTTCATGAAATTATAAGAATTTCAGACTGCAGTGCTGGACGAGGAGTAGTTGGCTCGATGGTTAAAAAGATAGGCTTATAATTCTCACTTTTCGGTGGATTTCAGTTCGGGTCTGGAAATCAACAAACCAATATAATTATTTAATATTTTCGATATTTTTTTGTTATTTTTCTCTATATTTATACTAAAATACTGCAAAATCTACCAAATTCCATTATTCCAAATGAGATATTTTAAAGAAAAATATTGAAAATGTAATTGAAATTTGAAATTCTGACCTCGTGAACATACGCAGCCATTATCTGTATGTCTAGCATTGTGCCTTATCCAGATTTTAAAACTTTTCTTATCAAGATTCTTATAACTTTTCATGAATTATTAAGAATTTTAGACTGCTGCGCTGATAGAGGAATAAGTGGCTCGATGGTTAAAAAGACAAACTTATACTTTTCAATTATCGATGGACTTCAGTTTTGTTCTGGAACTCAACAAACCAATATAATTATTTAATATTTTCGATATTTGTTTGTGATTTTTCTCAATATTTATACAAAAATAATGTAAAATCTACCAAATTTCTTTATTCCAAATGAGGTATTTTAAATAAAATTATTGAAAATGTTATTGAAATTTGAATTTCTGACCTCGTGAACATGCGCAGTCATCATCTATATGCTTAGCATTGTGCCTTTACATCCAGATTTTCAAACTTTTCTTATCAAGATTCTTAAAACTTTTCATGAATTATTAAGAATTTTAGACTGCTGCGCTGATAGAGGAATAAGTGGCTCGATGGTCAAAAAGACAGGCTTATACTTTTCAATTAGCGATGGACTTCAGTTCGGGTCTGGAACTCAACAAACCAATATAATTACTTAATATTTTCGATATTTTTTGTGATTTTTCTCTCTATTTATACTAAAACACTGCTAAATCTACCAAATTTAATTATTCTAAATGAGCTATTTTAAATAAAAATATTGAAAATATAATTGAAATTTGAAATTCTGACCTCGTGAACATGCGCAGTCATCATCTATATGCTTAGCATTGTGCCTTTATATCCAGATTTTCAAACTTTTCTTATCAAGATTCTTAAAACTTTTCATGAAATTATAAGAATTTTAGACTGCAGTGCTGGTCGAGGAATAGGTGGCGCTATGGTTAAAAAGACAGGCTTATACTTTTCAATTATAGATGGACTTCAGTTCGGGTCTAAAACTCAACAAACCAATATATTTATTTATTATTTTCGATATTTTTTTGTGATTTTTCTCAATATTTATACTAAAATACTGCAAAATCTACCAAATTTCATTATTCCAAATGAGATATTTTTTATAAAAATATTGAAAATGTAATTGAAATTTGACATTCTGACCTCGTGAACATGCGAAGTCATCATCTATATGCTTAGCATTGTGCCTTTATATCAAGATTTTCAAACTTTTTCTTGTCAAGATTCTTAAAACTTTTCATGAAATTATAAGAATTTTAGACTGCTGCGCTGATGGAGGAATAGGTGGCTCGATGGTTATAAAGCAGGCCTAAAATTTTCACTTATCGATGAACTTCAGTTCGGGTCTGGAACTCAACAAACCAATATATTTATTTAATATTTTCGATATTTTTTGTGATTTTTCTCAATATTTATACTAAAATACTGCAAAATCTACCAAATTTCATTATTCCAAATGAGATATTTTAAATAAAAATATTGAAAATGTAATTGAAATTTAAAATTCTGACCTCGTGAACATGCGCAGTCATCATCTATATGCTTATCATTGTGCCTTTATATCCAGATTTTCAAACTTTTCTTATCAAGATTCTTAAAACTTTTCATGAAATTATAAGAATTTTAGACTGCTGCACTGACGGAGGAATAGGTGGCTCGATGGTTAAAAAGACAGGCTTATACTTTTCAATTATCGATGGACTTCAGTTCGGGTCTAAAACTCAACAAACCAATATATTTATTTAATATTTTCGATATTTTTTTGTGATTTTTCTCAATATTTATACTAAAATACTGCTAAATCTACCAAATTTCATTATTCCAAATGAGATATTTTAAATAAAAATATTGAAAATATAATTGAAATTTAAATTTCTGACCTCGTGAACATGCGCAGTCATCATCTGTATGCTCATTGTGCATTTATATCAAGATTTTCAAACTTTCCTTATCGAGATTCTTAAAACTGTTCATGAATTATTAGGAATTTGAGACTGCTGCGCTGGTCGAGGATTAGGTGGCTCGATTGTTAAAATCACAAGTTGATAATTTTAACGTTTCGGTGGACTTCAGTTCGGGTCTGGAACTCAATTAACCAATTTTTTTATTCAATATTTTCGATATTTTTTGGTTATTTTTCTCAATATTTATACTAAAATACTGCTAAATCTAGCAAATTTCATTATTCCAAATGAGGTATTTTAAATAAAAATATTGAAAATGTAATTGAAATGTGAATTTCTGACCTCGTGAACATGCACAGTCATCATCTATGTGCTTAGCATTGTGTCTTTACATCAAGATTTTCAAAATTTTCTTATCAAGATTCTTAAAACTTTTCATGAAATTATAAGAATTTTAGACTGCAGTGCTGGACGAGGAGTAGTTGGCTCGATGGTTAAAACGATAGGCTTATAATTCTCACTTTTCGGTGGACTTCAGTTCGGGTCTAGAACTCAACAAACCAATATATTTATTTAATATTTTCGATATTTTTTTAATGATTTTTCTCTAAATTTATACTAAAATACTGCAAATTCTACCAAATTTCATTATTCCAAATAAGATATTTTAAATAAAAATATTTAAAATGTAATTGAAATTTGAAATTCTGACCTCGTGAACATGCGCAGTCGTCATCTGTATGCTTAGCATTGTGCCTTTATATCAAGATTCTGAAAACTCTTCTTGAATTATTAAGAATTTTAGACTGCTGCGCTGATGGAGGAATAGGTGGCTCGATTGTTAAAATCACACGTTGATAATTTTAACTTTTCGGTGGACTTCAGTTCGGGATTTGGAACTCAACAAACCAATATATTTATTTAATATTTTCGATATTTTTTTTTGTGATTTTTCTCAATATTTATACTAAAATACTGCTAAATCTAGCAAGTTTCATTATTCCAAATGAGATATTTTAAATAAAAATATTGAAAATGTAATTGAAATGTGAATTTCTGACCTCGTGAACATGCGCAGTCATCATCTATGTGCTTAGCATTGTGTCTTTACATCAAGATTTTCAAACTTTTCTTATCAAGATTCTTAAAACTTCTCATGAAATTATAAGAATTTTAGACTGCAGTGCTGGACGAGGAGTAGTTGGCTCGATGGTTAAAAAGATAGGCTTATAATTTTAACTTTTCGGTGGACTTCAGTTCGGGTCTGGAACTCAACAAACCAATATATTTATTTAATATTTTCGATATTTTTTTTGTGATTTTTCTCTAAATATATACTAAAATACTGCAAAGTCTACCAAATTTCATTATTCCAAATGAGATATTTTAAATAAAAATATTGAAAATGTAATTGAAACTTGAAATTCTGACCTCGTGAACATACGCAGCCATTATCTGTATGTCTAGCATTGTGCCTTTATATCCAGATTTTCAAACTTTTCTTATCAAGATTCTTATAACTTTTCATGAATTATTAAGAATTTTAGACTGCTGCGCTGGTAGAGGAATAGGTAGCTCGATGGTTAAAAAGACAGGCTTATACTTTTCAATTATCGATGGACTTCAGTTCGGGTCTGGAACTCAATTAGCCAATTTTTTTATTCAGTATTTTCGATATTTCATTGTGATTTTTCTCAATATTTATACAAAAATAATGCAAAATCTACCAAATTTCTTTATTCCAAATGAGGTATTTTAAATAAAATTATTGAAAATGTTATTGAAATTTGAATTTCTGACCTCGTGAACATGCGCAGTCATCATCTGTATGCTTAGCATTGTGCCTTTATATCAAGATTTTCAAACTTTCCTTATCAAGATTCTTAAAACTTTTCATGAAATTATAAGAATATTAGACTGCAGTGCTGGTCGAGGAATAGGTGGCTCGATGGTTAAAATGGCAGGCTTATAATTTTAACTTTTCGGTGGACTTCAGTTCGGATCTGGAACTCAACAAACCAATATAATTATTTAATATTTTCGATATTTTTCTGTGATTTTTCTCAATATTTATACTAAAATACTGCAAAATCTACCAAATTTCATTATTCCAAATGAGATAATTGTTTTATTAAAAAAATTAAAAAAAAATTTCCACATTTTTATTTTAAAATTTTTGATAACAGCCATATATTTTTGAAAATGAACGTAGTATTTTTAATATTAAGTATTAAAAAATATTAACAAATTTTTTATATTCTATTTTAATCATTGTACCATATATATATCCTTTTATTTTAATTTCCAATGCCAAATATGCCTGCAAAATGCTTAAAACTAAATATTGGGAAAAACTAAAGTAAGATTCTCTGAGTGTTGGCAAGAAGTAAGTATTATGTTCGTAATGCAATTTGATGAATGATAATTCCTCTAAATAGTTCATTAAACAAATTTTTCTATTTTTTACACAAATTTATAAAATTATATTGTTGAATTTTATATATTTATTTTTGAACAAATTCTATTTTCTGAAAACATTACAAATTAAAACAGAAGCTCTTAGTTTTCAGAGCGAAAACCAAATTCTTATCTGAAAAACCGCATGGTAATTGCCCTGCCCTCAAATTACAACTTGATTTATCACTCGACACTGTTCACAATCTATCGCTTTTACGGGAACCTGAAAGTCGAGACACGGAAAAGTTTACCCCACGTTAATTGCCGGGGGAAAGCAAAACATACCATGCCGGTTTAGGAACGTTCTGACAATTTCTTATCTTGTAAATTGTGTTTAACCTTTATTTTGACCGCTGCTGTTTTAAGAACATTCTTACGCTAGACAGCCGACGCTCGATGGGTTAAATTACATGAAAAATACAATTAAAAATTTAATATTCTTTTCAAAATTTTATAGATTAATTTATATTTTTAAGAGTCAAGTTCCAGGACATGCGCAGAAAACTTTTTTTTTCTTAGCATTATTTTTTTGACCAGGTTTGCACTATATTTAAAACATAAATTTTTAGTTTGTATTAGGAAACAAAGAGCCCTCTGCTTCACAGGTGATGTGCGGCCTGGTGGATAGAGCAAACGGACGATTTAAGCGTTTTTGATGGGCTTCAGATCGAGTCACAAAATAGCTTAATTATATTTTAATTTTTTTTATTTCGATTATTATTCTAAATAACTATTTTATATTTAAATTACACCAAAAATACAATTAAAAAATTAAATATTTCTTTAAAAATTTTATAGATAAATTTATATTATTAAGAGTCAAGTTCCGGAACATGTCTAGTAAACTTTATTTTCTTCGCATTAGTGATTTTGACCAGGTTTGCACTATATTTAAAACATAAATTTTAAGTTTGTATTAGGAAACCAAGAGCCCGCTGCTTCGCAGGTGATGTGTGGCCTGGTAGATAGAGCGACTGGACGATTTATGCATTTTTGATGGACTTCAGATCGAGTCTCAAAATTGCTTACTTACATTTTAATTTTTTTATTTCGAATATTATTCTAAATAACTATTTTATATTTAAATTATACTTAATATATAATTAAAAATTAAATATTTTCTTTAATTTTTTAAAAAATTTAGTTATAATATTAAGTTGTAAGTTCCTGCACGTGTGCAGAAGTCTTTGTTTTGTTAGCATTGTAGTTTTTGATCAGATTTTTCTCAGACTTAAAAAACTCAAAATTTTACTGTGGTTTCAGGAATCAAAGTGTCCTCTATTGCGTTGGTGATATGATTGTTAACAAGATTCATAAATCAAAATTAAGTTTGAAATATCGTCTAAATGCACAATGCTAAGCATATCGGTGCTCACTGCGCATGTGCATACTACCTTAAAGTACCTTAATTTTAAAGTTTCAAATTAATTTTTAGAAATTTACTTGTAAATTTTTTTTAGAAAATATGAAAATTGTTCAAATTTTCATTCATTATTGAATTAATTCAAAAAATATTTTTTAAAGATGAAAAAAAATTGATCGATGAAAATATATTTTCTCATTCTAAATTCGAACTGAGGTCCACCAAAAACAAACAAAAAAAATTGCATCTTTCTAACCACCAAACCAAACATCTGTTTTGAGCAGTTCCTCTGACTCTGAATATGTATTAATAAAGATGGAAATTTTGCCTAAATGCATAATGCTCAGAAATGTTTTTCTCAACGACGTGGTAGAAGAGTTGCAAAGCGTGTTTAAGTGACAAAAATAACGATGCTTTCGGAAAGAAAAACAATTTTATTTTAAAAATATTCAACATAAATTCAATATAGAGCGTTCAACTTAAACAGTCCTACATCAGAGTCCGAACATCGTTTTTATATATTCAACATACCGGAAGTCACCGCCTACCCGACGACTTCCGGTCACATAAAAAAAACACAACGTCAAGATGATTTGCATAAAGGGGGATGAGACAATTTATACCCCTTGGTTAACAAGAATACGGTAGCTCTCTGCGCATGTGCATACTAAAGAATCTTGAAATTTCAGTTAGATTTCATAAAATTAGTATGTAAAATTTTATTTTAAAAGATGTGAAATGTAATTGAAATTTATCATTGTTGCATTAGTACATAAAATAAAAGTTAAAGACGAAAAGTAAATAAATACACCAAAATATATTTTCTCTTTCTAAACTCGAACCCAGATTCAGCAAAAAACAGACCAAAAAAAAAATTGCATCTTTCGATTCACCAGACCACACGTCTCTTTGATTCCTCTAAGTTTCTAAGACTCTTAATACGATTAATAAATTAAAATCAAGATTGAAATCTTGTCTAAATGCACAATTCGAAAGCTCTCTGCGCATCTGCATACTAGATAATATTCAAAATTTATCTTAAATTTGATAATCTCAAAATTTAAGATAAATTTTGAGAAATTTGCATGTAAAATTTTATTTTAGCAAATATAAAATTTGACTGAATTTGTACCAAAAATCTAATTTGAAGATGAAAAATAAATAAATACATCAAAATATATTTTCTCTTTCTAAACTCGAACTGAGGTACAGCAAAAAAAGAAACAAAAAAAAATCACATTTTTTAATACAATAGCGCATACATCGCTTCTGTAGCGTTGAGTCTCGAAGACACTTAATAAATTAAAATTAAGATTGAAATCTCGTCTAAATGCACAATGATTAGAATACGGAAACTCTCTGCGCATGTAAATACTACAGAATCCTAAAATTTTTGCTAAATTTTCAGAAATTCTCATGTAAAATTTTATTTCCGAAAATATGATATTTCTTTAAATTTATGTTTTATGTTGAATTAATACATGAAATATAAATTAAAAATTGATAATAAATAAATTCATCAAAATATATTTTCTATTTCCAAACTTTCCTTGAGGATCAGCAAAAAGCAAACAAAAAATATCATGCATTTCCATCCACTAGACTACACTACCCTTTGATTGCGTTGATCTTCCAAGACTCTTAATACAATTAATCAATTGAATTTAAGGTGGAAATCTTGACTAAATGCACAATACTAAGAATGTGGATTCTCTTTGCGCATGTGCAAACTGATGAAGGTTAAGATTTCTGTCAGAATTTTAGAAATACATATTTAAAATTTTATTTCAAGAAATAGGAATTTTCATTCAATAAATATTTTTGTTGAATTACCTTATAAGATAGAAATCACAGATATAAAATAAATAAATGCATCAAAATATATTTTCTCTTTCCAAATTCGAACTAAGGTCCAGCAAAAATCAAGCGAATTCATCACAATTTTCTATCAACCATCCAACACATTGCTTTAATGGCGCTGAGTTTCTAAGATTCCTAATACGATTAATAAATTAAAACTAAGTTAGTAATCTCGTCTAAATGAACAATGAAAATGAATACGCATTTTCTCTGCTCATGTGCAGATTGCGGACACTTAAAATTTCAGTTAGATTTTTAAAAATTTGCATGTAAATTTTTTTATAGAAAATAGATTTTATTGAATTCATATTAATTGTTGAATTGATACGTATAATATAAATTAAAGATGGAAAAAATAAATGTATCAAAATATATTTTGTCTTTTTTAACTCGAACCGAGGTCTAGAAAAGCAAACGTAAAATATCAAATCTTTTTATCCACCATACCACACATCTTTTTGGTAGCGTTGAGTTTCCAAGACTCTCAATAGGATTAATAAATTAAAATTAAGTTGAAAATTCCGTCTAAATGTACAATGCTAAGAATACGGATGCTCTCTGCGCATTTGCCTACTCACGAGTCTTGGATGTTTCAGTTAGATTTTTCGAAAATCGTATGTAAATATTTGTTTTAGAAAATATGGAATTACATTGAAATGAAATTAGATGACGAATTAGAACATAAAATTTAAGCTAAAGATGAGTAATAAATATCTGCATCAAAATATATTTTCTTTTTCTAAACTCGAACTGAATTTTAGCCAAAAGCAAACGTAAAATATCACATCGTTCTATCCACCAGACCACACATCTCTTTAGTAGGCATTTAGCTTCTACAGACAAAACGAATCAAGAACTGAAATTAAGATGGAAATCTTGTCTCGGTACGTAATGTTATGTATACGGATTCTCTCTCCACAAGTGCAAACTCCTGAATTTTGCAATGTCTGATAGACAATTAGAAATTCATATGTAAATTTTGTTTTAGGAAATATGAATGAATTTATATTAATTCTTTAGTATATAAAACTTAAATTAAAGATTAAAAATAAATAAATGCATCAAAATCAATTTTCTGTTTCTAAACTCGAACTGAGGTTCAGCAAAAGCAAATGGAAAGATCATATCTTTTTATCTAAGAGACTGCTGTAGCTTCCTTTCAACAATCCTGACTTCAGTTTTTAGCTTCGGAATAGAAAATTTTAAGCCGTTTATTTTGAAGAATTCAATCAACGTTTTTCCATTTTCTAAATATAGGAAACTACCTTTTACCACTGACTTCGTGCGCGTGGAAATTTTGATGTGTATATATGAGAACTGACAGTTTAAAATGTTATCAAAACCGTATGCATGCATAAGTTTTCAACGTCAATTGGAACAAAGCAAAGGCGTGAATTTTTCGCGCCAGTTGGAATAACGCAATGCGAATTAGAAACTTTTAATTTCAATTGATCTGTTTTATTTTTTATTCAAAAGCACTTCTGAAGGAACCGAAAGATTTATTACTTAACAATGTTTAACTTTAAATTTATCATACACTACGAAAATAAACAGAATCGTTCGAAATAATCGGTCGAAAACATGATACGTCTAACCTCATAAGCGTGGAGAAAAACTACTTAAAATACAAAGGTAATTTTCCGTTTACCGGGAGCAAACGAACAATCGCTAGAGAAATTTGAGAAAATCTGGCAGAATTCTACATTATTTGTCAATGAAAATATACCATTATAAGCATATATGAAAAATATATAGCTAATACAAATACAATTTAATTACAAAAACGCATAATGGAACAGCTTTAATATATAGTCATTTTCGCCAAAAAATTAGTTTGTTACCAAATTTTAGCGAAATGACTGAATGTGGTATGAACAGCAGCATTAGCATTTCCAATCATAAGGTTTCGATGAACGTTGCAGAAAATTAATTTAAACATAGAAAAATAGATAAATTCAGTAATATGGAAAGCACTCAAAAAATTTAATCAAAAATAACAAAAGTAAGCAAAAGGAATACGTATAGATGGGGGAAAAAATCAAGAGAAATGAACAGGACAAATCGAATTATATTAACCCAAAAACAGCGTTAAAAGAACATGAATACTACTGTTCTTAAAAGCTTCACTTCTACAGAATGATGCTTTTCTTAAGTAGAAATTGGAAAGAATAAATACACTTACAGGGTTCAACTAATTCTTCTAATGAGCAGAAACGATTTAAGAAATTATATCCAATAACAGCTGAACTTTTTATTGATGAAAACGTCATTCTGCCGAGAAATCCACGATAGAACAAATTTATCCAAAAGAATTCCATCGGAATGGCAAGATAATGTTAATATGAAAAACGGTTAAATAATAACAAACGATTCAAAAATCTCGGGCAGATGTTTTCAGATTTTTTTTATTCCGATATAATTCGTCAGCAGACGATTTTAAACAGAACAAAACAAAATCACACATTTAAGAGAATAAATAATGTATATTAAAATAATTCTTTTTTTAGAATAAATAATTACTTTTAATCATTAAAAATTCTATTAGAATAATAAGAACATGTTGAAATGAAAAACAGTTGAATAAAAACAAGCAATTCAAAAAGCTGAGACACACGATTTCATATATATATATATATATATATATATATATATATATATATCTATAGAGAAATTCTATTTATAGTAGATGAATACCGAAATTGGAAAAATAAAAAGAAATCGGTAAACGATTTGCCGTCGAAAACAAAGGGCGACAATCGAAGAAAATCGTCAGTGTATTTCCAATTGTCTTTATCGACATTTGAGAAAAAATTTTGATACTTTGGAATATATGTAGAAGGTTTTAAAATATTTACATAAATAATTCATAACATTTCTCCAGTTATTATCTTTTCTACATTTAATTGATGTAAGTAAATAGACTTCTACTGTAAAAAACATTCTTAATTTAGATGGAAGTGGTCACTTAATTAAGTATATAAATGTAAGAGAATTAATTGATTACTAAGCAAAATTGGAATGTATTATGTTTCTTCCCAGACGACTACTTTTTCGGAAATAATCGACAAGACCAGTAATTTTTAAAATGAGCTGCCTTAACTTTAGTGTTCTGTAAGAAAAAAATTCATTCCAGAGAATATTGTTAATGTTAAAACGAGAGCATTGACAGGTTTCGCATAAGAAAGGTAGTCTCTAGATGCTCTTTTTTTAAAATTCAGAAACAGATGTTCAAAAACTAAATTTGTCAAAGCATCTAGTTGGTTTAGGTTTCGTTCCATGTTATATTAAGGACTTGAATTTAAAACGAATTTTAATCTATTTTATTTAAAATTTCAAATTCTATTGTTTCAAGGTATAATTAATCAACACAAGTTTTGTGAGAAAAGTTGAAATCGTTTTCCATAGTTTTAATAGATATTGAATGCACCACAAAAAATATTGATTTTAGAAATAAAGACCTTAGATTCACTATTCAAGACACTGAATTTCCGGAACTGAAACCTAGTAATCCGGCAGAACAGAAAATGACTTCCGATTTTTTTAAAGAAACAAATACTTAAAAAAATATTTAACTCGCACTGTCCTTCAGGAATTATAAACCTTCTTTCACCAACATACTGGGGTGGCATATTTGACTAGACAATTTCAATTAAAAACCATTTGATGATTGTACTGCAACCGATGATGTTGTGATGGCAGATAAAGGTTTTCAAATTGAACTATAAAAAATTCAATATAAATTGAAAAAAAATATGTTGAAATTCAAACAGTACTGAATGCAAAAGGATTATAACGTATAAAAATTTTGCAGGAACTGTTTTTATTACATTTTTATTTAAAATCAATTCTAAATTTTTTTGCTACTTGTATGTTGTATATCGTTCTTATGTGTTGTTACTAACGACACTTACATGAAAAAGTTCCCCGCTCATACAGCGGCAGATTTTAAACCGAAAGAAGCATCTCTCGGTTTTTGAAATGGCACTATCTAAGGGAGCCAGTACGATTTAGCTGCACCAAACGTTTACTTGCAGAACCCCCTTTTTACAAGGGGTTACATTCAACACATCTCAGATAGCACATAGAGAAACAACCATGCCCTGACCGGGATTCGAACCGGAGATGGCCATATCACGAGGAATACGCGCTACATCCGAGCAAGAAACCAAGTGCATGACTTTACAAAACCATTAATAACCATCAAATAAATTTTTGCATTTGATTTTTAGTTTTTGTCATTGTAATAAAATGCATTATAAGGTTTTATATATGACCATTAAAGTTTTCTTTACTCTTTAGCAATTCATATTATATTTTATTGCTAGGTAAACACGTCTAATAACAGAAGAGCAAAATGGCCGGCCCTAGAAAACCATTATTGCTTAATACATGTGTTGATTTACAAGAGTTTCGAGATTAATTTCCATCAAGCAACTGTTTCTATTATTATAAATAGTTATTATAAGTTTCTTTTATTTAAACTGAAATTGATTGTTATAATATTATGATTTACAACTGTGCATCTGAATTTCTTTTTTTTAAAGAAATATGTCTTCTCACTTAACCCAAATCGCCATAAGAACATTAAATGTTTTTTATTTCCCATTTCCTTGATACTTGGATTTTTCACTCTTTTGTATCCATTTCTTTAACATGTCGATTTTGAGTCGTAAAATTCTGCAAAACATCAGTCTTTCTGCCACCTCCTTTTTGTCTCTTATTTATCTTTTATACATATATAGTTAGAAATATCAGGAAATCCTTGTTTATAAAATAATTGTTTTGTACTATTGCAACTTTAAAATACATTTCAGATATGTTAAGTGTTAAAAGTATATTGCACAACATTTGGTTTTTAATGATTAAAAAATTTATTTAGTTCCTAACATGTTTCTGTTGAATACAATTTTTATTTCCACTCGTTTTGTCAACCATTGTTTATATTTTTTGTAAATGTCTAGAATAATTAATGTAGTTTTTAGGGTTGTTTAATAGTCAAATTCATTTAAACATCTATTTGAATTCTTTTTCAAATTATTACATCTGTGCCATCTGTATATTTATTGCAATTTTATGTCAAAATCAACTTTCAGTTCTATAATTTTCTTATATAATTAAGATATAATTTTTACTTTAAATATACTATCTGTTATCTAATTTATTAAGGGGAAAACTGAAATTTCACCTACTGCGAGCTTTATTATTCTATAGATTACATTATACTCGATAGCATTCGCCTTTAAGCACAATAACCAAGCGAATGTAACAAAATAAATAAACCATCCGAAATAAACTCGAAAATGCATTATAATCATCCAAATATTTGACATGGTAAAATGTGAATTACAAATTAATTCATTTGGCATGAAGACCGAAATTTCATTTACAATGTCTAATTGACCTGTTAGCAAACTTCTTTTTTAGAAAAGCTTTAAAGTTGAGCGGATGAAAGCTTTATTTCATCCAAGTTTTGTGTATTATGTTTGTCCCTGTATCCGGCGAATATATAAATAATTCTCTCATTTTTTTTGTGGGTGTTTGTTTACATATATATTATATATATATATTGAAATTGTTGAATCTGAGAGGTCTAAAAAAAGAGTTAGTCAGCATTTCGAATTTGATTTTTTTTAAAATTTTAGTATTCTCTATAGTTTGCACTGAATATACAAAAATTATTTCAATACAGTCGTAAAGAACAATGGCGCATTGTTTATACTGAAAACTGAAAAAAACGAAAAATAGCACGATCGGAATTGAGCAAAGAGATGCATTTACGTTATTTATTCATCGATCCCTTTTTGGTGGCAATGGGAAGTTCTCTTCTGCATCCCGTTTGAGACTGGCTCTGTTTAGTCATTATTCTAACCGAGGTTTTATTCCAACACAATCTTTTATTTGCTATTTTTTTTTCAACACTTATTCCTTTTACGATTCAAAACCGAGTATGAAATATAGTTAACAGAATTAATCCTTCGTTTCTCGAGAATAAACTTATTGATGGGATATTAAATTTATCAGATATTAGATTTAATGTATCGATCAAAATTTTAAAACACTAAAATGATTTTCAAAAAATAATTCTTACTGAATGCATTGCAAAAAAAAAATTATAAAAAAAGCACTTCAAATTTTTAAAAAGCAGTATATTATTATTTTTGATTATCTAAAATTATTGTACCATCTTAAAAATTCGCCAATTTCGTGAAACGAAAAACCCTGTATTTCCGCATTCATTCGATTTGCCAGAGACCCTACTGTCTTGAGTATTGCAATTGACATTTACAATTAAAAGGATATTGTCTTAATATTAACTAGAAGCTTACAACTATAACACCATTGAACCCCCTAATCATTCGTAAATATTGATACGATTATACAATAGATATATTTTAAATATTACTTTATATAAATATTAATAGAACTGTCTTTGGGAATGATTTATAAAAAGAAAAAAAGACAATGAAAAGGAATTTTTAGTCTTGGATATCTGACGGATGTAATTTTCTCAAAATAAAGAATTTCAATCATTTTATTTTTGCCTACAAAATGAGTTTATATTCATTACTTCCAGAACATTTTTAAAAAATGTCTTCGCTTCCTCGTACACATGGATGTTTAATGCAGGCTAAAATAGAATTTCACGTTACACGGATTAATCGCTCGAAGACGGTTCCCCAAATATTTAATTATACAGAACCGTAGTTTCGGATCACAATTCGAAATAGACGGTGTGTAATCGGCAATTTAATTTCACCTAAGCAGTTTGTTTTAGGCTATGCCGAGGTTTTAGACAAACCAGTTCAATTTTATCGGACTACAACATGCTCAACGAATTACCGAATATCGTCTAAATTTAAATTTAAATAGAACCATTTCTATTAGCGAAAACTTTTTTAAAAAATATCATATTAGGGTGAAAATTTCTGGCAGATTTGACTCTACATTTAAATCGGATTTTTTCGATTTTATTTATTAAAGTAGAGGGCTTTTACAGAAGTCGTATTATAACCGAGAACCCCCGAAAAATGGGTGGAGCTTCGATATGGGAAAAGTACGTTGATAGCTTTTGTATTAACATTGATTTTTCGCGTTGATTACCAGAACCTATGTTTTACAACTCCTGTACCGCTTTTAATTGAAGTTTGACTATTATGGCGGTTTTTAGACTGGGCTTACAAGTTTTAATTCTGTTGGTAATAGAAGTATAGAGGATGAAGGAAGGAAAACGATTTTTTTTTAACGGGGTGGCTTTAAATCATGCAATTTTTTACGTGGTTACGATTCGATTTCAACTTAACTCTTTCTTTTTTTTTTTTTTTTTTTTTGCTTGTCACATCATCGGTTTACGTTGGGAATCGAGGCAGTGTGAAGACAAACTATTTTGTTATATGAATATTCGATTGCAGTCTTTAAATTTCGGCATATTTATGAAATTTTTAAAACGGTTTATAATTGTCCAATTGTGACGACATGCAGAGAACGATGTCACATCGAGTTATTAGGACATTCTCGGTCTTTTACCGTCCCATTCGGAAAAAAAAGAACCTCAACAAAACCTTCCGGGTGCTGTGTTATCGGAGGTCGTCATAATTTATTTCTTACCTTATCGATTCCGTATTTTTCGGATCCTTCATTCCCCAATTTTTTTGCACTTTTAGAGACGAGTTTTAATTAATTGTTAAATAATGTTTTATGGAACAAAGGATTCTTACGAAGAATCGATAAAAATTGCGAGATTCTTGAACATATACGCGATGAATTATATGCAATTGTTAAAAGGTGGTACTTTATTTTAAATTTTTATTTAATACAATTTTTTAATTTATTTGTACCAAGTAAAAATTGGATGAAGGAAAAAGTGTAAATAATGTAATTTTATAGGATTAATTTTTGTTTATAAGTTTAATTTTAAATGTTTCATAAATGTTCAATATTCCCTTTAATGAATATTATTATTATTATTGCAGTTGAACTATCCATTATAACACTCTTCCTCAATTATTCATGTGGTTTTTATACATTTATTTATTTATATTTTTGCAATTAAAATGTTCGTATTTTTTTCCCTAGACTTTTAATGTAGTTTAATTTATGGACGTTTTTATCTCCTCATTGCTTTAATTAAAATGCTAGTTAACTTCTTTTTTCACTATTACAATAGAGGTCTTGCACGATTGATATAGGTTTAGCCATTTCAATAGTACATGTGTCATATCTGCATCAGATACTAAATTAATATTTGCCAACACCAAGTTAAATTTTATAATTTGTCATTTACAGATTAAGATTAAAATTTAAAATCGGAAATCGCAGTATATTGACTGCATAGTTTTTTCACTCTTATTGCATACAGAAGCTATTTTCTGTTTAGCTATATTATATTTCCAAGACTTTCTCTGGCTGAAAGTTTAATTTTAATTTAAATTTTAGAGTACTTCGAATCAAATTGCAAATTATCTTTTTAAGGTTACTTATCCTTATTATCCAAGTATTATAATATGCAAAACAGTCAAATATGTGTGCAATTCATTCAACTACAAATACTCCATCCATAACTTATAATTAAAAAGCTGAGTGACCAATAATTTATAATTAAGATAATTTTAGAGACATTTTTATATTGATGCACGAGGGAAAGGTTTGGCACATTAAAAATTTATAAATATAAAATTAAATTTGTATTAAACCTTGCATTTCACTTTTCAATTTACTACCAATTAGATATTCAAATTAATTATATATTTGATTATAACTTATCTTCGAGTTAAAAAATTTTTCAGTCAAGCGATGAAAAAAAAAGTGGCTTGGAAGTCTAAGGTGATAATTCTAGGTCTTTAACAAACTCAGCAGTTTAGCTGAATTTTAATTTATGAATTGAAGGATGATTTTTATAATTCAATCCTCACTAATCCTATCGAAATAGTGTGGACTACAATTTAGAATAAAATATTTAAATGCATTCCTTTATTTTAAAAGATAACATCTTATAACTACGTACTTTGTTTCTAATTATATAAAAGCAATTTAAATTCTAATTCTCAAACGTAACTGTAATTAAATCTGAATTTAAGCTTAGATTATTGTTTAATCGTATTTAAAATTAATGAATATTTAAAGAATTAAATTAGTAAATCAAAGAAAATTTCGTTTAAGTTTATAAATATTCTAATAAATTAAACTTCTTCTTGAAAAAATTTAAAGGCAATTTGATGGGTAACAAGCCTTTCACCAGGGAAATTATATTGATTTATACTGAACGCTAGAATACCTTATGTATGAAATGTTCCAAGCTATGGGAAATAAAAGAACACACAAAGAGGCAAGAACGCGCCCGTACTGAAACCACGCAGCAATCGCATGCCAGCTCATAAATAGGCGTCTGGATGCGAGAGATGCGGGGTTATAGGAAAAGCCCATTGTTGGCTACATAAATTCCTCTTTTTTCTTTTGCAAGAGGATCGTGAAATATTTCTTCCTTTACAATTTCAATATAAAATCAACATCAATATCATTTAAATAATAGAAAATTACAGAAATATTTAAAAAAGTATCAAGGTATTCATCAAGTCTATTATTATCATTGGCATGATTTAGTTCATGAAGAATTCCAACTTTTTACGAAAGTCACAGGTTAAAGAAAAAACGCCGGCAGTGGAAAAGCAAAGTAATCAATGAATAGTCTCGATAGTTTGCCTAAGTTCATTGAAGAGAAATATGCAAAACATTTGTCCTTTCAAACTTCATTGGGAAATTCTTGATCATCCCAAAAGTCAGTCAAATTTTTGCAGAATGTCTTCGTAATATTTCCTTGCTGATGTTTCCCTCCGGAGAGTGACATTGCATACTCATCGGAATGACCAAGACTCACATCCGTCCAGCAACAGTAAGTTCTCGTAAAATAATGAAAGAGAAAAAGAGATATTAATTGCAACGTATTAAACAAGTACAACAATATAATGAAAAGATGATGCAATAATAAAACAACAATGACCTTAATTTCAAAGTACTTCAGAAACAGTTTAACAGTTCAATTAGGATGTAACAATTATCAAGTGTTATGAAGGTAAACATTTTAAATCATTGTCTTTATGCAATGCTCAATTTTCCTTAATGATCAAGATTGGCCAAATGCAATTTTTTAATTATCCGTTTTGGAGGTTTTGCAATGGTTTGAATGCTTAATGAGGTGTTTTCTATAGGTATCAACGGATTTCACTACATTCTATCAATAAATGGGGTAGTAATTTTTTTATATAAAAATAACCGATTTTACTTTTTAGATTAAATGATTTATAAAATCCATTCTCGGAACCTTTTTTTTTCAAGTTGTAACCTAATACGACAGAAAAATAGGCATTATGTTAATAATTTATTGTAAGTTATTTAGGAATTTCCAAACTCTTTTGATTGAAAATTCTACAACGGAGTTGATTGAAGAACACATGCGCCTGAAGGTTTTGTTGGGTAATTTTGAGTCCCATCGTAGTATTTAAAAACATTTATACATGTCTTATATTAGATTTAAAACATAATCTTTTCGAAACGAAAGATGGTTGGAGGATCAAATACGGAGACATTCTTACAAACGGAGATTTATCAGTGTGGTATCATATTTTCCGAGCATCTTTGCTGTTGCTTCTTATGTCACTTATCATAAACAACCCTCACACGGAATCAGTAAATTAAGCCGACAAAACGTCTCTTGTTTCAGTTTTATCATCTAAGGGCAAGGGTAGGTCTCAGCTATTGATGCGTTTCACAATACCTTTTTACGAGGAGGGGGGCACAAGATACAGATAGAACAGATGAAGAACAACCATGCCCAAACCGGGACGCCCAAATCCTGAGAAAGAAGCGCTACACCTATACCAGGTCTTAACTAGGCATAAACAAATCAAGTGACAAGATACTTGAAGTACTTGCCCCCTCCTCCAATTTTTCACCATATCCACAATTAAACACTTTTCCAATTAATCTTCGTAGTGATGAGAATCAAATAGGCAATTTGGCCCTCTGAAGATAGATCAATCGGATCCAAAATTTGACAAACATATAGTTAAAATACTAAATGCCAAATTTCATTTATTTAGTTAGTTCTAGTGCTATTTACATTATAAAAATTAAATCTATAACGAATCCATCTAGTTTTCATTTCGTTTGATAGTTATATTAATTTACATTCAGACTGCCGATCAGATATTACTGAATAGATTTTGAACGAAAATTGATAGAATTATACAAAATTAATAGAAAAACACTATAAAAATTTTGATTAGTCTGACTCAAAATGTTTTTGAGTTATACGCATCGCAGAAGGGCAAGATGACAAATATTTGTTTGGTGTGTCTTTTACTTCGATTTAATGCAATCAATTAAAGCGAAATTCGAGTCATTTCTCTTTACTAATTTCTAGAATGCAATTTCCTACCAATAAATTGCTTAAACCATTTGATGCATTCCATGTCTTAGACAGACAGCCAAAATTAGTCTGCCGACTGGCATTCATTATGCTTGTATTTCAGTTATCGCGTTCTTCGATAGGTTGACAATCATCCCATATTCGGGAGTTTGATAAATATTTAGGTACAGATCCCAACATTATTGTTCTGACTATGCCATATACCACATTTCACTCACTTAGACTGTTACGTTTCGGAGTTGTGTTAAAATGAGTAAAAACAAGTGCTAAGCGGTGATTTTGAGATAGGTGTAAAATGTAGATATTTAAAGCGACGCAACAGAATATTTTATCGCTAATTAATGAATATGAATTACTGATTTTTCACACGATTCTCTTTAAATTTTTATAAAATACTATGAAATGTAAGGAAGAATTTAAGACAATTAATGAGACAGTTTTTAATAAATGGAAACAAACTGTATTTCTGCTACAGTATTGACTAAACACTCAATGTGGTAGTACCCAAGATATATTTAATAATCTGAATGTAACTTTTTTCGATTGATTGTAATTAAAATCTGATCAAACTACAGCTGTCATAACAAAATCAAACTTCATTTCTGTTAAGTTATTGCGTTCAAGTTATTCGTTTACGTGAATAAAAATATACAGCCCAACAATGAGTTACCCAATTAGCGGATATAGTTCAAAATTTGTTACAAATTTATAAAGTAGATGCCATAGGTTATATTAGAATTCAAATATTTAGAACTTCAAGTTTTGTAATTATAGAATAAATTACTCTCAATACAGATAGACTAACAAAAATGTATGAATAATTTCATTTAAATATGATACATATGTTCAGAATTGGTACACGCAAATTTCAAGAATTTTTTTTACTTATTGTATTCAGAGAGACAATTCCAGAAATGTACCCTTCGGACTAGGGAGGATTCCTCATCATTCTTTTGGTTATAATAATTCCTAAATTTTGTATATGAAAAAGTTACCAGCGGAAATGGTCTCCTCAAAAATTTCTCGCCTTAAAAATTTTACCTTGAGAGTAAGTACTTTTCATAGCAGTAAAGTACAATAGTTGCCTTTGGTGTTAAGTTCTCATTTTACTTAAGTCTATCGTGTCAACATCAGCAGATTATTCGGGGGATTCATTCCTGGCGAGCGGTTAATAGTATCCGAAAATACTTGTGTATCAGATATTACTTTCCACTCGAGTGAAACAAAAAATTTGTACCAAAATCTGCACTTGTAGTCACAAAATCCCATAAAATACCCCGTTTTCGAGTTATCGCATTAATATATGTTTAAAATTAAGAGACCGACAGATAATCAACTTCTTAATGGATTAGGTTCGAATTTCGATAGATGTCTACACTATAAATGTTAAATCAGGATACCAAATGTAATCTAGACCACTCGATTCGTAGTTATCGTGCTAACTTGTATTCAAAGAACCGAACGGACAGACCTCCTCAACACGGAATTTGCACAAAATTTGACAGAAATCTAAATTCGTAATAACGATAGCATAAAAAATTTCTTTCGTCTAGTTAACCCTTTAACGGTCATAAGGGGTGGGCAGTGGAAAAATAAAATTGATAGTGGTTAGGGGGATGTAATAGAAGTAAAAAGATATCTACATATTATATATATATATATATATATATATATATATATATATATATATATATATATATATATATGTTGGGAAAAATATTCCCTCTACCAGTCAGATGTTCTCTATTGCGTTATATATATAAATCTTTTCAAGCGACCAGCCCATTCTTTTACTGTTATTGGTAATATTTCAAATAAAAATCTTTGCAATTATCAAGTTTTTTTTTATTTATTACCAAAATCAAGATTTTTTTATTTATTACAAAAATCAAATATTTTGTTTTTTACATAAATCTAATTTTATTGTTTATGAAATTATTACTTGCAGAAGACTTGAAAATATTAACATTTTTCCTAAGAATAAGATCACATAAACCGTAAAAAAAAGAAATTACCTTATAAAATTCGAAGATCTTCTAAATAAACCCTGCTTCAAACTAGTAGAAGAAAAAAGTTCACTTTTTTACGTTCTCTGAATTCCCACGAAAAAGTATTAATGTCAACTGTCAAACTTTTTAATGTCAAACTGTCAATTTACAATCATAAATGTTGCCTGAATTAAAAAATATGGATGTTGAACGGAATTTCGGTAAAAAAAATTATAAAAATCATGGTGGTGAAAATATCGCCTCTAACTGATAAAGGGTTAAAAATGTTTGGGTTGTATTTGTCGCAGGCTGATGGACACTTTCCAAAGTGGAGTTTTTCAAATCCGAAGATTTCGAAAACGAAACGATTCGACATAATTTCGTTGTCGAATTCTTTGACAATTATTATATTTCCTCTATACTACGTAAACAAGATTTTTTTAAATTTTATTTTTATCATTGGTGATTGCATGATTTGATTTAATGAAATTGATTTGAATATCACTATAAAAATAAAAACATTTTTACGGAGTGCTAACGCACACAGAAATTTTAATAAGTTAAAACAGCTTTATTAAATCAGACAAAATTCTTTCAAAAAGGAAATCAGGATAATGATAACTATAATTTTAAAAGTTTTAAAAGTTTAAAAATAATTTTACGAAATAATATTTTCGGGACCTGGAAAACAACATCGTAAACTTGTTTAATATTTGGCTGTAGACGAGGTGAGAAAGTGAAAGGGGCAGCTGAAGTTAGTTAAGGTCTATAATCACTGACGGCCAACAGCGATTTTAAGCCGAATGAGCGTCTCTTGTTTTTGAAGAAGCGTCAACTAGGCCCAAAAGTACGACTCAGCTACACACTCTTCACATTTTCTTGCACAGTCCTTTTTTATAGGAGGGGAGAATTCATGCACCTCACAGATAATGCAAAGAAGAATAATCATGACCGAGTCTGAGAACCCAGAGCACGAGGAAAGATTTGTTACCTCTATGCTAGGTCGCTAGCAAACTCATATGTACTTTAAAAGACAAATCAAAAGTAATCATCAAATAAACTACTAATTTTGAATTTTAAACGCCGGCACCCTTTTTACACATGAGTTAACATTATGAAAAACATTGACGAATAATTATAACATAGTCGATCTGCGAGCATCCATTTCTAAAAAGGAATTAAACGGACCTTTGTGAAAATCATGAAAAGAAAGTGTTTGACAAATATTAAGAAAACTTGGTATTTATTTTTCTTGCTCAATTAAATGGTTTTAAAACAAAAAAATAACTATGCTCTTTAAGTAAATAAAAAATGTTTTAGCGTAAATGAAGGGGACGAAAAATCTTTAACATGCAGTAAAATAAGGGAAAAAAACGATTATTAACATTTGAACTCGCTTTCTAAATTGTGATCAAACAAATAACCATTTACAAGGATCAATAATAATTGTATTAATAAAATTGTCAAAACCTGTAATCGCTCAAAGTATTAAATAAAAATATATGCTTCAGTGGCATGAGTATAAAACATCAGGACTTATGTTTTGTCTCGCTAGTGCCCTTTTATTTAGATAAGACTAACATGATTAATATAGCTATAAATCCTTTCCACAAAAATACAGTAATGTTTACTGACAACTATGTCCCCGAAAAAGAAAACCCTCGAGTAGGAAATGTACTTTCGAGGCTAACAGTGTAAGCTGTTTTTGTGCGATTTTTTTAATGCGATATAGAAGGGCTGGCAAAATACGCTTCGTCTTCGAATTTTATCCACGACGTACATGATGTAGGATTCATTTTATAGTGAGATTAAAAGTAAATAATATTTTTGTTTCTGCTTATATATAGTTTTTATTATTTTAATTTTAGACAAATATTTCTTAAAATAAATAATTGTAGCCAAAAAAAAAGCGAAAAGAAAGACAATTCCATTGGAAACTAATATTCTAACATTCAATAGACTAGCAGATTGGGAAAGATCCACAACTATTGTGAACGAATTTAATTTAGGTGAATCCACTATAAAACCTATACACAAGTGTGCGATTAAAATAAGCGATTTTATTAATAGTGCAACAAACGAAAGCAGTAGAAGAATATTTATATTCAAGAAATATTGTGATAGAGAAGACGGTAAAGACGTTCGAGTTTTGGACTAAAGATTTAACTAAAACATGAAGAAAAAGACGGTATTTCAAACAGCTTAGAATGTTAATTCGACATCCTCTTTAAAAAACTTGAAATTTCCCCCCAAGCAATGGCTGGTTTACTGGATTTTAACAAAGATGCACACTTCACATTGTGAAGATACAAGGCGAGGCAGCATCCGCCGAGACAGCTGCTAAGAACTATAATAAAGTACCAGCAAAAATCATTGGTGATGTCAGATATCGCCCATATCGAGTTTTTAATGCAGATGAAACTTGCGGAAAAGATGCACGATCAAACATTCTTTCCCAAGTATGAAAAAACTGCAGATGGTTTTAGAGCTGCGGATCAAATTACAACTCCTTCTTTGAAGTAATGCATCTGATGAAAAAATGTTAAATTATAATAAACAAAGCTTTGCACCTACGTTCGCTAAAAAGACAAATTTAGCTGAATATCCAATACATTTCTTAGCCAATAAAAAATGCATGACTCACATCAGCTGCTTTACAACACGGTTCAACTATTGCTTCCTACCAGAAGTAGAAAAATTCATGACAGAGATGGGTGTTCGTTTTAAAGGGTTGTTAATTGCTCTAATGTACAAATAGTGTTTTTACCACCTAACACCTTGTAAAACCATTGAATCACGGTAAAATCGCAAATTTTAAGAAAGATGTGAAATCAACTTTCAGCTACATTTAGAAAAAAAAAACTAGAAAACGATGCATAATAGAAATTTGGAACGAAAATTCTCACTTTTAAACTGCATAAACCGCATTAACTACAGCAGTTGGCCAAATAAAACAACACACATAAAATTCGTGCTGGAAAGCGATCTGACCTGAATGTACCATTAATCGAAATATAACCGAAAACACATCCACGTTTTTAACAGAAATTTCTGAGCTCGGACATAAAGAGGACATATCAGTGGAGAAGTCTTAGGCAGTTTCAGCGAAAACGATATTTTCGAAATGATTGAGAACGAAACTGTAGTTGATAGTGACATACTCAATAATATGATAGATTAGGAAAACCGACGAGCAGAAACAGATTCTGTTACTGTTGATAATATAAATGCAGGGATCCAGTTTGTCAACAAATTGGATGTGTATCATCTTAAAATACACACCAATTCCGAAAGGAGTTTTAAAACCAAAAAATGATTTTCTATAAAGCATGTCTGGCTAAAGTGATATTTATAAGTAACTGACCAGTCGACCATCGTCACAAAACGGATCATCCACTTTATGGTGCCAAAAAAAATCAGTTTGAATTGTATCTCAAGTGGCGAAAGCAATTTTAAACCAATTCATCACAAGAAAGTATTTTGTATTTGTGAGTAGCAGTGAATTATGTAATGTCTGTTTTGAAACTTTCTCAATGAATACAATGAAAAAATGAAATATTTGAACATTTCTTCCATGTGTAATTTATTTGTTTTGTTTGGAAGCGCTTTCTCATGTATTTCGAAAACAATTTATGTATTTACTAAGTGCAACTTTCTTTTTATTTAAACGTAAAAAAAACTATTTAAACGAAGCATTTAAGTTTTTTAAGTACGTAATTTAATATACTTTTGCCGTTTATTTAGTTCATATTATTCCGTAAATTAATAGGAAGGAATATAGAAACTAGAAAGCCATGTTATAATTTGCAATGGGTAAAGGTCTAAAATTAAGTAGAAATTTTGTTACACATGTGTTAGTATTCTAGAAGCATTACAAAATTAAATGAAATGCATGCGATAAAATGCATAAAACTTTTTACTTTTCTACTAGAAAAAAAATGGAAGAGCTAAAGGAATAATACACCAAGAGTGCAGAATACAATGCTAAGTATAATAACTACTTAAAGGTACTCGGTACAATAACAGAGAAGATTGTGTCCAAATAAAATATTATACTTAGAATTGAATCATACTGATTATAATGTGGCCTTTCCTTTAACGAATAAATGATACCAACTTATTTTTACAGTTTGAGATACATGCAATTTCGAAGCAATTTATATTATCCTGTAAAGTTTTCATCGGCAGAAAAGCCATTGATGCTTGAAAACTGCAGTAAACAGCATATAGGAAGCCCATTAACTTTTTAACGGAAAAACAACCTTTAATGTAAAAGAATTCCAAGCTTTAGAGAATGAATAATTTGAAAATCAAGAAAGAATTTTTGTTGGTGATAAATCGCTAAGTGTGATAACCTTCTGTATCATTTTCTAATAACCCTAAAAGCGAAAATTGATGCCTCAAAAGCGATAAATAGCCAATTTTTTGCATACTCAATTGAGACTTCAAAACCAAACCAAAACAACATCATGCTCTCACATGATGATAAATATTTAAATCATCTAACGCATGGGTGCCATAGAATGAGAATCGATCGTAATACATACATTCTGAAGCTACAAGTGGAATAGTTCTGCCATTTAGAAAAATTTTGAGTAGAAATTTTTGAACCCAGATATTTCTTTTTATGAAACATTTTGCAGATCAAAACTACCTTACCCAGTGATTGATATGGCGTTAAAAAGTTTGAATGCCATAAAATAAAAATCATTAATCGTATGAAGGTGTAATAAAATGATTCAGTTCAGTATGAAAAAACAAGATACTTCCTTTTCTGCTTTATCATATACGTGGTATAAGAATACAGTAATCGTTAAAAATTTAGAACCCAATATTCTGACGAATCCCCACGTATTTTATTTGTTCAAAAAGCTCATTTTTGGAAAATATTCGTTTCTATACGACAAAGATAATTCAAAAACAATTTGAGCTAGACGGTTGAAATTTGGTACATGGTTTGTATTCCTAATTGGAAGATTGTTAAATTTTGAGTTAAATTTGTTTATAGGAAAACCGTCTACCTGCCAGTTGAATATAAGTTAACAAGATAACTACAAAAAGAACAGAGAGATAGATAAAATTCGATACACAGATTTAGCATCTCTAGTATGTACCAACCTTTAATCGATTGAGGAGAACATTATCTGAAACACTTATTCGATTTTCGGATTCTATTAAGGTATGTTAGGTAATAATCGCTAAAGAACTCGTCGATTTTCACACGATATATTGAGTTTTGTGAAGATCACTCTTGTTAGTTCCTTTTTGTATTGAAATTTTCTACGTAATCTAATGACAGCATTTAATCCAGATTGACTGGAGGTAAAGATTGGTATATGCGGAACAGTGTAACTAACTCCAAAAGAAATCAACGTTATCTAATTATTCAATTTATTACGGAAAACAAACGAGTTTCAAATGATTCTCAAATAGCATGGAGCTAGTCATAGCAATTGTTCTTTTTATTATAACATGTTTCATTGACATGTATGTCAAACAAAACTTTCAATAGCCCAACTATTGCGTTCACTTCTGGAGTCGATAAACCGTTTTTAAATACTCATATAATCGAATTGATTGATAATTGAACTGCGTATGAGTATGGAAATATAAAAAATACACTGAATTTTTTTAAAAGGTTTTCTGCTAATTAAATACGGATTTGACTCTCATTTTACGATTAACAAAAATTTAGCGTGTAAAAAAATGTCTTCATATTTCAGTATGCAAGAGCATATTAAAATACCAACCACAAAGTTTTATTAAATTCTACATTACCCCTTAGAAATTATTAAGAAAAAAGTCTGGATTTTTAAATTCTTGGGGGACAGTGTAATATTTCGTCAAACTAAGAGATATTAAGATTCTTTTGTGCAACAAATTTTCTCATTTCAATTGAAAATATATCGGCAGATGGTTAAATGTTTTTTCATATTGTAATAACAAATACGAATAGCTACTTTCGATAGAGTTGCCACCTTCTATTGAAATAAAGAGCAAAAGAGATTCGAATACATTTACAAAAAGTTCTTCAGGTGTTTTATTCTAAAACAATTTCGCAATGACCTTTAAAGAGGTGTACAGAATTTAATACTTACCAGATATTTTAAATCCTAAACTAATCAAAGGTAATATTAAAAAAACTTATATAAACATTACTTACCTTCAAAAAGGAAGAAAAAACCTTGAACTGACTTATAGAATTATACAAAAAAAATGCACAATAGAATCACGCTCTTAAAATATACATTAGCAAATACGAATTTTTAAGAAGTTGCCGAACTGCACTTGTGTAAGCATGGAGAATTCTCGCCCTAATCAATGTCACGATCCCTACCTATGTCATTCCATCGTTCTTCTCGTTTCGTTGAAAGGACTCCCTCGATGTGCCATTCCCCGGGAAAGAGACACAACGATCGCGCATTGTTGGTCAAGTAAGGATTTCTCTTTTTGCCACTCTGTTTATTGGATGGGAAGGGGTGAAAATTTGGCTTTGCACTAGGATGGAAGGAAGCTGTAACATTATTTTTTAATGATACGCACATTCGTGATTATTCATCAACAGCTTGCTTTAGCGATCAACATTTGTGGGTAAAATACTGGATACCCATCAGCGGCGTAGCATAAGTAGTGATAAAGTACAGAGGTAGATTTAGGGCGAAATGCATCATGAAATGCTCGCCCAGAGACCATGAAAAGTTCAATATATAATTCAATTATTAATAACTTATGATTTGACGATGTACTTTGATGCCTCACTCCTTCTTATGTTAGCTTTAGAAGGTGGGGGGAAGCAGTTGGCTGCATTCATCTCTGGACAGTTTATTTCATGGCAGTCGATACTTTTACGCTGTGAAAAAAAACCCTTTTAATTTACTATTTATAATTTCTTCAAGTTTTGTCGTAAAAGATCCCATGAAACTTAGCCGCTGATGGGCTGTTGGAAATCGTACTTATTTGGGTAAAAAAATATCAAAAGAATCTCTAGAATTGTCAATAAAGGCATCGAGTCGGAGAAGCATCGAGCTGAAGGTATAGAGTTTAAATCTAGCAACTTATTACAATATATTTTCTAGAATTCCTTTTCTTAATTCAACTATTAAATAAAAAATATATAACTTCTCTCATTCCTTCAACTGTATTATTGTTCATTTAACTCCTTTATGGACAACAATTTTTTTACCTAAGGAATAAATTTTTTTCTTTTTTCGACGTCGGAGTTCTACCTTTCCTTGCTTGGTGGCAACACTTACTGCTGCCGGCAGATACAAATGTGCCGAAAACGTGCCAATGGGCTATTGTGGAATAACTCACTTAGCTGAAGAGGCAAAATGATTCTAGAGGTATGTGTCGAATTCACCTGACATTAAAGGGTTAAAGATGATTTGATCACTAACAATCGCAATTAGGAAACTAAACAGCAAATTTGGTGACTTCAATCAATTTAATGAAAGACGTATTTTTGAGAACAAAAAGATGTTTGTAATCAGAATTTTACACGCTTTATAAATACTGAACAAAGGCTACAGGAAAAAATTATTCAAAATCCATTTTTTTTTAATTCTCTTTTCCTCTCGTTCTAAAATGATTTGAATAAAACGACGGTCATACCGTAGTCAAGATATGAACAATATCGTCTGCTATGACGGCGTTTTGATTGTTCGTATCAAAGCCATATGAACAATATGTCTACATATATTCTGTAAACCTACAAAAAATCCCGAATATCTCAAGAAAGTTGAATCATAATTACTGAAATTCAGCGATGCTATTATGAACCAAACAAGAAACCTTCTGAAGGCTTTTTTAATCACATATCGTTTCGTGAAAGATGCCTTATTTTCTCACCATGCTTTAGTTTTATTTTGTGCTTAGAAGAGTAAATCTGAATAAATATGGGGTAATTATACATTAATTTCATCTTTTAAAATTAATAAAGAATTTACATGACAATTTACGGCACCATATAGATAGCAAAATTCAATAAATCTCATAATCCAAGTTTTTTCTCATTTCCATCGTTAAACGCATTTCTACTGTTTTACAAATAGGAGATGGTAGTATTTCCCTCGTAAGATACGAGATCTAAATTGGATCGTTGAAAATTTTGCCTTTAAACGGTTTTGGAGTAGCATTAGCATTTAACTGTCAAACAAGTTTGTAACTTGGTATAGGAATTTGAAAATTCTTTTAACCATTAATTAACTTTGAACTATATAGTACATTTATATTTTAAGTAATTTTCAGATCAAACAATTTCTTTCTACTGGTGAAAATGATAGAGGTAAAGCAAACAAAATTTGATATAACTAGAAAAGAAAAGACATACTGCTTTTATTTGAATTTCAGGGGTAGCTTAAATACTATTCGATAACCTTTAAATTGAATAAGCAAAATATTCTGATTAATCTATTTGCTTTAAAGCGTAAGATTCAAAAACATCACTAGAGAATTGAATACATTTTGAAGAGCTCCCATATATATTATCTAACCATCGTTAATAGACTGATTTTCATTCTTAAACAATGCAGATTTTTTAAGTGTCAGTTTAATTGGCACAAGAAAAAAAACTTCATCAATTTATCGAACCGATATAAAGTTGTCAAATATACATTACAATTCACGTTAGCATTTCATATTCGGTTTAAACTTAATTCAAATATTTTTAAGCGGGTAAAAGAATGGAAGAAGCGTAAGATATTAGATTCTAGTGAATCCAGTATTTTTAAGTAAATAAAATCTTATTGATCAGAAATAGTTTTTATAAAATGATTTATATATTGTTAAAACTTTATTTCCATGCTCAAAGAAACTGATTTAATTTGGAAAACAATATATATACTGATTTTCAATTTGAATTTTTATCAATTTGCATTTAATAAATAGATTGAATTGTTTGAAACATTAGTATTTTCATAAAAATTATTTAAACTTCTGGAAAAAAAAAGATGAAACTTATGTTCACAAATTTTAAGTTATCATGTGAGAGAATTTTATTATTTTTAAGTTATTATTTTTTATTAATTTAAGTCATTAATCATATCTTAAAGATGTTAATTTATATATTGTTCAAGATTCTAGTTTATTAGAGGTATTCTTTAATAACAAACTGAATACAGAATTAGTAAATTGATTAATGTATAGAATACAGTAATACATCATTCACAAACAGAATCTGGCATAAATCTGAAAATAAATTTTTAAAAAAGAAAATGAAATCTTCGACCTCAAATTTCAAGTTATGTCAGAACATTTTGTTTTAAATCATAACCAATTTTAACTGGTTTGAAACAGTCCTGAGCCTTCTTTATAGAACTCTATCCCCCTCTCTATATATAGGTATGTATATCTATAATAATTTTTTCAATTTTCATTTTCAATACTCTAGCTAGCAAACTAAGTTTTGAAGCTCGACCGATTTTGAGATGAAATAACAGCTATAATGTCATAGTTCTTTGTCAGCCTTTTCAAAATTCTGCTGTTAAAGAAGCCTACGTAATAAAGAAATACTGGTAAAAACAGCTAAAAAAATTTCTTCAGCCAATAATTTCAAGCGGCCCATGATCTTTATTTTTGGCCTGTTAATTTCGGAGGCATCAAAACCTCCTAACCAAAACAACACCGTGTTCTCACATGATGAAAAAAAAAAGGGTAACGAAAATGTAACTGACATATATTACGCATCAATCCAGAAAGTTGGATTCTTTCGATACGGAAAATTCAGATTAAAGAAAAAAAATGATATGGTTTGAATCAATTTTAAAGTGAACCTGGAGTTTAGCGTCAATATGGGAATCCAAACAAGGACGCAAAATATCTTCTTGCAACCCCTATTACTGAATTCTTTACAAATATTGAACCGTATTGTGTTGCACACCTATTACTTTGGAAATTAGATACTAAATCTCTGCATACCTAAAAGCAGATATCAAATGATGGAACACAGAGATCAACAAACGTTAAGATATATAACACACGTAACAATACATAATAGCAAGTATCGAAAACTTTACTAAAAGAACCTATGAAAGCTACGCATATCGAATAAAAATCGGAAAAGAAAACTTCAGAAAGTTGGAATTATATAAGTCAATTTAAGTATCATTTTCAAAATATAATAAGTATTGACAACTGAAAATTATTGCTTATAAAGTAAAGAAAATTGAATCTTGAGCTCAAAAGAATTTTTTTTTACTATTCGAATTTTCATTATCTAAATTCCATTTAAAATCTATAATCGATGAAAATTTTTGAATATTTCCCTCTCCTCCAATATTGCTGTAAAAAATGTCTAATTAGAGAGAGAGCTGTCGAAAAGTGGTTTAGTTCTTTTCCACATTTATAAAGATGTCTTTATTGCCAATGGTCATATAGAGCATGCCATTTTAATGACTAACGAAATGTAATGAAGACAATTTAATCCCGAGGCTGTTTTAGTTGCAATAGAATGATGCTACAAACGGCTTTGTCTTTATAAATGGGCGAAAATTTCATGGAATCCATGCATTCCTTAATAAATTACGCGTCGAAGAATTACAGTTTTACAGTTTAGGATGAGTGTTAAAGTCAGTAAGAAAAGGACATAAATTTTAATCCTTTTTCCCGTTTCTAAACCTTATTCTAATGATGAAATGCATTTAAAGAATCGATATCTAACAAATTTTCTTTACAAGGAAGAATTTCTGCCGAAACGACGAGTTTATGTTGAATAGAAAATGGATATTTTAAATATTGAACCAACATAAAATTCTCCCTAAATAAGTTTATTTACAAATTCAGACTTAAATTTACATCTTTTTCTCCAACGATCTAATTGGATAAAATTCTTTACCAATTAATATTCTTTACAAGATCTGAACAGACAAAAAATTGAGTTTATTTTTGCAAATAACACCAAAAGGAAGGATTTATTGTCATTTATTTTGTTCAGCTGTATTATAGGATAATTAGGTTCGTATTAATGTAAATATATAATTACAATCTTCCAAAGGTTTTTCTCCATTGCTTCGAGGAATCGGTCAAAATTCTTAGTAGCAGCGAATCTATAGATGTATTTGTTAAATTTTATTATGCTGTATTGTTTTAAGTTTTGTTTCCTGAAGAAAAAAAGAAATAATTTTAGAAATGTATAAAATGATCATTCGTTGAAGCTTTAAAAGAATTTTTTATTTAAATTAGCCCTGATAACATTAAAATATTAGCCTTGATAAATTTAATGAAGTTATTTTCAAAAAGAAATCTAACAGGAAAGAATGCGAGTCTTTGAATATATATTGGTGTTGGAATTCCTGGCCTCACCATAACGTGATGTAACACTTTGCGCAAGCGCATTGGTGACGTCAGGGAAAAATCCCATTATGTGTGAGTTTCGGTTTGAGTATTGTTAAGTGTAGCTTTGGTTGGATGGTGGTCCAACCAACCATCTTTGGTGATCCAAAGATGGTTTTAGGCGATGTGAATGATTCCTACAACTAAAATGATATATGTATATATTTGTTAAATAATTATCTGTGCCCGTGTCCTTGTCCAGCAAATAAAAAATAGATGAAAATGAAAACCCTGGACTAATGCTTTCGATGTTGTGTTCTGATTCACGTTGGAATACCTCGATTCTATCTGATTTAGAAGTTCCCGGAATGACAAGGTAAGAGTGAATTTTATCTTACATTTCGATATTTGAATTTGGGGCTTAGAAATCCCAAAAATTGGTTTATAATTTCTTGTTTACATTTTTTTCTTTATAAAATCAAACTTCTGCAGGGGGGCTGTAACGCGCCTCAATCGTTCCCAGCATTTTAAAACTTTTAAGCTCTTTGTAAATGTTTACTTGCATGAATTAATATTTTTTTGTTCTAATGCGGTGAAAAAAGAAATTTTCGCGGACAGGAGAGAACGACGAAAGGGTTAAAGCTTCAAAATATATACAAATCGTATTCCTAGAATATTTGTAGAACATATTTCTTAGCCGTGTGCGTAACGCAGAACTCATTCAACTCCAAGAATTAAGAAATAGCAAAAGGCATTAAAAGCATGCTAACAGAACGCTTTCACAACTTAAAATGAATACAACCTGATCAGTTTTCGCTGATCTTAACCGGTATGAAAGTCCCTAAGTTACGTTCTCGAAATTTGTTCAGCAGTTAGAATGGCATTTTATTTCCTAACAAGGAGTAAACGATTTATTTGCTCAAAACTATTTATGCTAAATGCTTATCGAAAGGATAAAGTCTTGCATCATTACAAAATCAAAATATATAGCTTCAATGCAACCTGCATTTTTGTTCACGGGATTGAAATAAAATAGGCAATTCTTATCGAGTAATGGAATTCTTTTTATTTTTTAATATCAATTCACAGATTATCATCATTTTGATCGAACTAATTTGGAATTTTCTTGGAAAATCGGTTATATTTCCGTGTTTTACTACATGATAACTTCAGTTTTATACTTTCTCTTAAAATTTTGACTAAAAAGGAGAATTCTTAATTAAAACTGACAGTTATATCTGTAATTCCAAAGAGAATATTGCAGCAAAGTGGTATATAAGTATTTTTACCCAATTTTTATTGTCACACACACACAAAAATTATCTTTTCTTCATCACTGCGTGCAATAATATAACAAGTGTAGTTTTATATTTTATTTTGAAAGGTGATCAAAAAAAGCGCGACCAAGAAAGAATATAATCTTAAATGGAAACTTTTTTTAAAAAATATCTCTATTAAATACGGAAAACCTTTGCCTAAAAATACTAGATAAAAAGTACTCAAATTTTTTAATTGTAAATTTGTGATTAACAATTTAATGTTAGATGATGCTTGCATTTATACAATATAATATATGATTACTATATTTATCAAAGAATCAAACGTCTGCTATATTTGAAAATAGAGCTGTTTCTTCAATATAAAAATTTCTCTACCTTTATTTTCATAGAGTAAGTATCGTATATTAGACATCTAAATTAATTTGAGAGCAGCTTGCAGTCCTTTCAAAAATGAATAGAAAATATATTTTCAAAATTTGAACTAGATGTGAATAAAATATGTGCTGTATCGAACACAACTCCCTTATCAGAAGCTTTGAGCGGAGTTGTGCAATATTAAATTATGTATTTAATAATTGCTCCAAACTATCTCTCCCCTCTTTTCGTACATTTAAAAGTTAGAATCTTATTCTTGCTCCTGTATTTGTTTTGAAAACTATAAAAAAATTACTTTTAATAAATTTGGCCAAGTGATTAGCAATTATACCAATGTCAAAAAATTATTTTAAAATTAAAACAAAAATTGTAAAGTAAAATGCGCGCTTTTTTCCCCTTTAAAATAGACATTTTAAATATTCATGGTATACAGGAATTAATAGTAAGTAAAACAGATTCATTTCGTGCATGATAGCTTAACGGTCCCACCTAAAATGAAATTCCTTCATAATTATTCTAAATTTAGAAAGGAAATCTGGCATAAAATCTACAGAAAAAGACTAAATATTTTTAACCGATTTAAATATATTTTATCAACTTATTATAATTGCTTATCGATATGTAGTATTAAAAGAATCTCCCTGGTCAGAACATATGCTTAGATGTTTAAAATTTTTTTGTGTGAATTTTAAGTAGTTTCAAAGTCTATGAAAAAAGGTCATTAAATTTTCTGAAATACAATGATATATCAAAAGCTATATATAACCGATCTACATGAAAAAGAAATAAATTAAAATCCTCATTTTAAAAATTATTATTTAAACAGGAAGAGACTAGAAATGTAATTAATATTTGATGCACTCAAATTTAAACCTCATTTTATTATTGACAACACAATCGCAGAAATTTTTCCTTTTCAATTTTTTTAAAGGAAAAGAAATAATCCCAATAAATTATTCAATTAGAAATAGCCTGAAAATTTGAATAAGAATGAATAAAAAGGTTCATTCATCTAAAGCAATGTGGTCTAATTCAAAGATTTAATCATCTGCCTATGAATCATGAAATTCATCAGAATAGTTTAAGTTATTGTTATCATTTTTTTACTGTCAAGTTCATCTTCATAGAGCAAAAGTAAGGCATTCTCATTCAATTATTATCCACAATTACTCTGAATAATGTTTATAAAAGGAACAAAGAAGTTTGCCATAAAAACAAAAAATGTACATTATTGATGTACATACATAAAGATTTTATCCAATAAAACTCATAGCACATAACTAGATTGAAACTTTAATCATGAGAAGAAAAAAAATATAGATAGAACTCAAAGTATCTATCTTTGAGTTATAGTTAATAACTCATACTAAATAAAAATTGATGCAATTACAACAAAACATCTCATACTGCCTGTCATATTACAAAAAATTACATTTCCAGCACTATAGATAGGTTATCAAGCTAAATGCCGAACTTGCAATAAATGAACCAATCAAACGAAGATTTATTATCATATTTCTTCAAACGATCAACCTTTGATCTACGAATTCTTAACTTTTTAATTAAATAACGCATCCGACTCGAGACATTGTAATTCTTGTAGAATAAGGTCGTTTGAGATAAAACGTTTTAAAGTGATTTTTTCATTTTAAATTCATTTTCTCTCTTAGTTGCAGGTTAAAAATTAAAAATTCAATGACTCAAAGAGAGCGTTCGACTCCTCATTGTATCAAAAGGGTTAAATGTTGAATCGGACGCTAGACATATCTTTGAACGCAAAAATAAATTTAATAGATGACAAAACAAAATGCATTCTTCTGATTTTTTTTTCTTCCAAAAACAATATTATTTTCCCCTTTTTTATGACTTTCAACGTCTAACCTTACTTCAGCACTTAAAAATAGAAGTAACATTGCATTAATCGAATGCAGCACATTTGGCACAGCAAAATAGTTCTAAATGCTAATTTGGTTAAAGATGTTTGGATAAAATTAATATTGAACTGAGAAACATAATATTCAAAATTGAAAAAGGTAGGTTTCGTACAGATCTTCCAAGTGGCCTTTCTTCTAAGTTATATTCAGAACTCGCAACACACCGACGAATAACTTTTTACAAAATTTTCTTGATGTGAAATCTTTCTCATTTTACTCAAGACAAAATTTAGTTTAATGAATCTCATAAATTATACAAAGAGTGAACTCTACTTGCAAAGAGAAGGGCTCAAAGGATTTGATGCGAACATTTATGTTTTTTTGAATTTAGACAAATGCATATTTATTAAATACTCTATAGAACATTTAACGCTACTATAAATAAGAAAAATTTTAAGAGTAAATTAAAAAATTAAAAGGGTAAGAATTAATATTTCTGTCTTCATTAACGATAAGACAGCGATTCAAAATATTTTTCACTCGCAGACAATCCATTAAAAAGTGTGGTTCTCGCTGTAAATACAAAGATGTCATTACCACACTTTAAAAACAAAATTCATGCAAATGCATCTTACTTACTTTTATTGCATGAATATAATAATCATTTTTGAATATACTAATTTAGAAAAAAAGGTTGCTCAAATAGTCAATCTTAACATTTAAATTTATAGGCCATAATTATGAAAATTAATATATACGTTAGAAAATTACTCTTTAACTTTCATTATTACAAAAAATAAAACTTTTACGCATTTAAATATAAAATTTATAGTGAAAATGAACCATTCTTCGATTCAATCCTTTCAGGTTCTTTAATTTTCTATTTCTTCAAGATTCATAACTGGCCATAACTTCTACATAAATATAACAAAATATAAACAGGTTTCAAAACTTTTCCATTACAACGTAATAAAGAGTATACTTATAAACAATTAATTACGAAAAAAACTATGTCTATTTTTAAAGATTTAATGTTGATCCCTTTTTTAACAGTTCATTTCAAATGTCAATTTAAGATTCCAAAATTTTTTTTCAAAGTAAAAAAAATTGTCTGCCATTACACAGAAAAATTAAGAACGACGAAACATTTCAATATAATTTCATTAAAATTCAATTTTAATGATTACATACATATTTTCAAATGAGTTATACATATTCAACAGTTACATGATATATATATTCTTAATATAATGCAATTCACATAAATCAAAAATATAGATATTGATAGAGCATAACAAAATATATATTGCAAAAAGGGAGTTTCAATATTTATTTTTTTTCTCCCTCAATTTTCATTGTTTTTTTTAAATATATTTTTTAATCTTTTTTATCTTTATGTATTTCTTTTTTTTTCCTTCTTTTTTTAACATTTTTTTTTTTCATTTTTTTCCTTCAAAATTTTCAAATATTTTTTTTTTTCAATTTTTTCTTTATATTTTTTAAATATTTTTTCCTTTATTTTTTTTTTCATTTTCTTCTTTTTTTATATTTTTCAATATTTTTTCTTTTTTTTTTTCATTTTTTTCTCTCATTAAAACAGACAAAATAATAACTCTGAAAATTTTTAAACATCAAACTATGCTTACAATAAATAAATTTAATTACATATAAAACAATATATTTTTTTTATTTTGAAAGCACGGCAAAAGTTACACCAAAAAGTACTGTAAACGTCAATTTAAATTCATACTAGAATTGCATGGCTTCCATTTTTAATTTGACATATACTCAAAACGAGTCTTCTCCGAAATGCCACAAAATTTTAAAATTTTCATATTTCATTTAAAACATTTTTTAAAGAATTTAATTAAATATTAATGTTAAGATGGCAAAGGATGTTAGACATTCGATTAATTCAGTTCACCCAGAATACTTCTTGACTTAATTATTTAGTGAATATAATTACAGATTTTGCCAAGAAGTTAAATCTGGAGTGATTACTTACCAAGCAGCTAGGTCCATGCAATTCATTTCAGCATATATTAAATGGAGACTTCACACAGTACGTTCAGTTATTTAAGATATAATTACAGACTGAGATACCAAAATGAGAAGCATTTCATTTAAACAAATTTGTAAATGTTTAAAATAAAGAAAAGTATCAACATTAAATTAAAAGAAATAAGATTTTTTTTTTGTAGTCGGATGTCATTATTCCTTCTACTTTTGAAACAACTTGCACATTATGTATTTTTAGTGGAACTCTATTTATATGCGAGTTTAAATAAATTCAGCCTTTCTATCGTTAACAAAATAGAAAAATCTTTAATTTTCCAATATTATTTTAAAATGAAAGCATTTAAAATGCACACATAAATTTTACGGTTTAAAATATCCGAGTTCCTCCAAATGTATTCTTAAAATGTTTAAATATTTTTTTAATTGATACTTAATTTCTTAGTATTCCAAATTTGTTATTATATATAAATTTTTTAATATTTTTAATCGAGATTTAATTCCTTAGTATTACGAATTTCTTATATATAAATATTTTTTAACGGATTCTTTTGCGCCAATGTATATGCATTACAATATAGAAGAAACAAATGTTTTAAAAAAATGACTGAGTGCGGAATGCTACTTGAAAGGGACGTTTCCCGTTTATGATGAACATATATAATTTTTTTCAACATCATTAATTTATAAATGTTCAATATGTTACTAGGTCTTACATATTTTATTTTGCTTTTCCAAAGATAAATACTACCATTTCTGAAAACTGCATCACCAAAGTCATTACATAATAGAAAATATGTACAGTAGAAGTCATTCATTCACATTAAGGAATTCCTCGTCATTTAAACAATTTCCAATTGCATAACACAGATCCTTTAGGTTATGGATGTGCAAGGATAATTGTTCGCTAAATGAACAATTAGATCTAAATATGAAAGTTCTGATAAAAGTTCACTTGTATTAAATGCAGGGTGGCTTGAAAGATAGTCAATAA
>JAOUZG010000273.1:100195-159541 GCA_026289955.1 Argiope argentata
AAAAATACGAAAGGCAAATATTTTATTTTGGGATTTTCAAAGATTTGCTCTCGTTTAATGTTTACAATATGTAGTTTATAACAACTGATTTCTAGAAAAGGATTTTGAGTATTTCAAATTTGGCTCAACTATCGTATGGACCCCTGGAGGTCGCCTGATGTGCCCGGCCATCAGTGTTTGTATTTTAACCAATAAAAGGTTATTTTTCATTCCATACTATAAATTTAACTTTTTTTCATATTGTTGCTTAAAATACAATAGCCTAATGAAAGTTAAATTTTGTTTGTCCCCTAATGCAGGTAATTGTTTCAATTTGGTGTTACGGTTTGGTGCAGTAAAGAATAAGGAGAAAATATTTCATCAAGACATCGGGAAAATTAAGGTTTGATGCTAAATTATGCGTATGCGTAGTGTTAAAATAAGAGAGGCGGGTAGAGATTGTACAAAAATCTGTTCATTAACCGCAAGAAACAAAATTCTAAAAGAAGCTCTGAAGGGAGAAGGGAAAGACATGATATATATCTATAAAGGCAAAATATATGCCAGAAGAGATACATGCCAGAATTGCAAAAATAATTCTGTAAAAACTAGCTTTCGTCAAAATATGCAAAATTTTCCCTCCTTATAATTAAGCTTATTTTGGACAAATCCTTAAGTGACTGATAAAAATGGATTTATATTTCATATCATCGCCCCAATGAGTCATTAGATTGCAAACAATTTTTTTAGTACCGAAATGCTTATCTGTTAACATTTCTTATCTGTTTTATTTCATATAATCACGTGCTCAAAATGACATTTCTCTAGGTTTTATTTGCTGTAGTCGTAAACTTAATTTTTTTTAATCAGAACTTTTGTAAATGGGGTGACTCTACGTTATTAAAAGCTGATTTTTTGAGATGCTCGCGCAGATAAGATTTAAATTTTTCGCCTAAGGATTATTTGACGCCAAAAAACTTATTCCTAAAACAATATCATGTTATTACATGATAATAAATGTAATAATTGTATCATTCCAACGACGTTTCGGCTGCTTCTTAATCGAGTCAATAAACAAGACCTTTAATTCCTATCAGGTTCCGCAATAAAAACATTTTTAGAACACAAGTTTTTAAATTTGAAGCAATAAATTGTCTACAACATTAATAATACTCTTCTGAATTCGTCTCTTCAAGACTTTACGGGAGAATGATTTCATCTGCATTATTTCCATTTTATTATGGTATATAATTCATTTATTAGCATGATCCGAGATTTTCCCTTTCATTGTAATGTTTTTGAATCTTGACTTTAAATCTAATGATTAATAAATATAAAATGTGTAATGCGTAATAAATATATAAATGTGTAATGCATAATATGTATAATGTATATACTTTCCAATGAAAGTATTTGTTTTCTAAAAAGACTGTTTAGAGAAATTTTTCTGAAGTTAATTTTGAAAAATTATTAAAATTGGTATTCTTGTAATAAATCTACAAAAAAATGTAGAACACATTATTTTTTTAATACGGCAATAGATTTTGTTCTCACTATAATATTGTTCTTTAAAATAACTTTTTTAAATTCTGTTTTTTTTTAAATTTTTTTATCATCAATAATCATGCACCAGAAGTAAACTGAATGAATATTCGTGTATTTTATTAAAATTGTTGATGCTTATTTTTTTTAATTTACTCAATTTTTCTCTTTTCATTTAGATTCCATCTCAGTCCTCACCTACGTCATCTGAAAGTGAGTTATCTTTCCCTCTATATTTCAATTCGTAATTAATTTCTTTCTTATTTAAAGGAAAACAATTCAAAAAATTTAAATATTTTAGAGTTATGTTGTTTGCAACCTTTTTTCTAGAGCATCAGAAAGTCTAGATTAGACGAAAGACGAAATCTGTTAAGTTGAGCCGCTGAAAGAAATTATGAAAGTTGAGATTGTTTTTAGAAATCATTAAGCGCATTACATTAATCTAATTGATTTTTTTTTTCTACAACGAAGTTTACAGACTGCGGTTAATTGAAATGCTAGTTATTAAGTACTGTGATTAAGTTTTTAAATGCGTAATCCTTGAATATCGGCTATGCTTTTAATCTATCTGTACATCCCGAAACAGCAGAAGGTACCTGCCCACAATTGGCTTAATTTGGTCCGTGAAAGAGTCACAAATACTATAGATGAATGGCGATTAGTTTCAAGGATCAAATGGAACATGTTTATCTGATTGAGTAGAATATCTTCTCATAAATGTAAAAATTTCACAAATACTTAAAAGTAAAAGTATGTTACAAAGCATTTTGACTCAAAAGTGGTTCAAATATTAATGGGTTTTTTTTTTCTTTTATCTTGTTGCATCGCAGGGCGTAGGATGAGACAAAGATACGAGGAAGAGCAAGGGAGACCCCACCGGCCTATGACGGGTCCCTTTTACAGCAGAGTGGAGGAAGAAGTACGTATTGCTCTTTTACATATTTAGCGTCAGTGAAGATCTGACGGCATTTCTATCTAAATATTCCAATTTAGGAATTGTATGAACCTAAAGACTAGTTTTTCTTTGCACAGAAGTCATTAATTTTCATTTTTGACTACTTACTCCCACGAAATTTCTATTAAATTGCTTAATGCACAAGCCAGCTTTAAACGCATTTCAATTTTCTGCTGGGGATTTGGAAACTCAATAGATGTTTTTTTTATAATTGTCAATATATGTTTATATAAATGTTAAGTACCTTTCTCTGAAATATCCGAGCTCTGAAAAGGACGAATAGGGTCATGAAGTTTTCTCACTCATTGACTTTTTGAAGTTGAAAATTCATTACTTTAAAGAAACAATTTCAGTAACAAACAAAGTTTTAACAGCCACGTGATCATGAATTTTGATAATATCGATAAAGTACTCTAGTTACTTTTCGAATACGTGCACAGTCAGAAGAAACCATCGCAATGGATATATTGATTTCCTATTGTTTCTATATCGTATCGATGCAGTGAAAATCCGTTTTTGATTCTTATTAGTGATCCGAAAATTTCGTAAAGCGAAATATTTTCCAGCAGAAATGAATATAACTTGGGCGCAGTGCATTCATTTTCAAAAAAAAATGTTGAAATAAATTTAAAATGTAATTTATAATTTACTAGCCGCTTTTGGTGACCAGTTTGTTCGGAATAAATTCTAGTATAAATATCTCAGAGAGTATACTTCTCTTTAAAATAAATTGAATATTTGTCCTGGTATCTTAATAGTTTTTTCAGCAGAATATTTTTAAGCATCATATTTCGCTCGTCACGTAATTATTACAGAAACTTTATGTCATTGTACTATATATCTCTCAAATTTGTTGCCATCTGCCGTAAGATTGAAACTGGAAAAGGAAGAAATAAAATTTCAATAATACAAAAAATGTTTTGCTGAAACCAGGTATATTTTTAAAGGACTAGAGTAAATCGAATACTCGAGCATTGTAATCTTACTTGCAGGGCTGAAAATTTATGCAATATTTCAAAGAATTATTCAGTAAAATTTTCTTTGATTCATGATGGAGCTCAGTTTTACCTTCAAAAAGATTTAAATGTAATGAATATTTTATTTTAATCAATAACTGTATTTCTAAATATAATTATTAAACTGAAATTTTACAGTCCTTCATTCCTATAAATTATATTCTGAAAAATTATCTTGACAATCTAATGCTTTCACCTTTTGTGATCACACCTCACCAAATTAAAAAGCTCTGAATATCACTATTTCAGCACAATCAATAACTTTATTATTTTAGATAATTATTGTCGAGGAAAATAGAAATACTTATTGACATATTTTCATCGAAACAGCCGATGAAAAGATTTTAAATCATGCTGAGTATAGAAATAGAATGCAGGCATTCTTATTTATTGCTATTCAATCAGTTTTAATTACAAAAGAGTGGAGTTGTTACTTAAAATATTAGCATATCAAGAACATGTTATTAAGCACGAATCTCAAAGCAGAGCTAACAGATTTTGTACATCCGATCTCCGAGATCTGGATGTGCAAAATCTGTTAGCTTTAGATCAAGTGGCCTGGCCTTTAGAGCAACACACACACACACACACACACACACACACACACACACACACCGTTTTACTATAAGTATAGATAATGCATGCTTTTTTATTAAATTATCTAATGACATTTGTCTTTGGTTAGGCTTTAAAAACAGCGATGCAGCATTATTAATAAATGAGTTTATAGCATGCATTGCTGCTTTATTATCAGAGTGATGCTTGACATACAATGCAATAATTTCTTAAATTATCAGCATCTTCCTTGTTTTGCTCGACGTTTGTTGCTGTACCATGACCATTTGCCTATTCTAATCAAATCTTATTCGCAACTTTTTGTGACACAGAATTCACCTCAATAAATTTTTTATAGTTCTAGATATACATTTATATCAAGTTATATAAGTCCTCACTTTCCACCTATAAACCCTTATCTCGACCAAAGTCTTGGTTCAAGTTGCAATCGGTGTATAAAGTTAAACAGCATTTGTCTTAGAATCTTAATATGAAAAGCATACGGTCAAAGCTATTCCCAGATAGATATAAGTGTTATCTTCAAATAAGCGCTCAACACAGACTGATACAGATCAATCTGGCATGTGACGTTATGATTCTCCTAAGCACTAGTTATGCGATACATCGCACCTTAAGCAATGTTTTTTTTCACCTTATGCGAATTGCTTGTTAAGAGAGGTTAGACTGTTTTAAGATAAGATGCGCATTTTAAAAAGTGTGAAAAATTCGAATTTTGAACAAATACCACGGATTATGAATAGAGTGTCCAAAGTATAAAGTGCAATTCTAGTTACTGTGCGTAGCATATATGTTTCGATGTTGACAAAACCCTCATATTATGTTTTTTGCTTTTAATGTTTGATTAATCCTATAGTTAATCAATCATTTAAATTTAAATTTGATTTATTGCAGATCGAGGCAGAGCCAGAACCTCCAACTGCAAGTCCTGCAATGAGTCGTAAGTTTCTTTACCTTTATTTTAAATGATTGTAACTGACATATGAGTAATTATGGAGTAAATTAAAAATTCATTGAAAATGTTTAATTACACGTACGATCGTCAAAACTATCTATTAACAAAATATCTATTTTAAAGTTTATTTCGCTAAATTATAACTGTATCAAGAACGCTTCAAGTTTGAAGGCTGAAATTTGAATCATTGTTTTTATACAAAATCTGTACATTTCTACCAAGCTTAAAGCAAAATCTATTCAGAAGATGTCTCTCTATCCGGCAGATTGAATATAATCTAAGACAAGTAATTGCAAAAGGAAGAGAATTAAATGGATAAAATTTGATATACATATTTTACACCAAAAATATACTCATTAAAATTTGAGAGAAATGCAAAAATACCGTTCTGTTCTTTTAGTGAGCATTGAGTTTTTTTTTCTAATTTGCAGCTACCAGGGAGGAGCTCATTTTAGTCAGTAAAGCGTTTATTTTTTTCTCTCAGTTTTTCATTTCTTATTGTAATAAGGTTGTAAACAGAACCTTCTTTTGAAGCTTTAGTATTCCGGAATTACTTACAATTCTCAGTTTTGAGGAATAATAATTATAATCTTTAGCATTTAGTTATAAAAGAATCTAAAAATATTTATTCTGCGTAATACTGGTTATGAAGTTGATGGAGTGGAATAATTACAAGATTTCATAATATTCGTAATAATAAACGATGAAATGTATAAAAAAAACACAAATGCAGAAAATATTAAATTTTTATTGAGTTTTTCTAAGTGTCAATAAAATAACAAAACATTTATCACAAATAAGGGTGTTAAAAGGAAATGAAAACATGATTTGAATATTTTATTTTCTGAAAAAAGAATGTTTGTATAAATTCGGTTTTTTTTTCTATCTACCTGAAAAAATAAACTTCTATAAGTATTTTACAAAATTTAATACTTGAATGTTAAATTTAGGAAAGAAAATTACTTTTCTGATAGCAGTTTCTCGAGGAAAATTAAAATTCAGTATCTGGAGAGGTGGCTTTTTCGATCACTTCTGAATAGCTTCAATTGGAGAGCATTTGAAATTTCAAAGCAGTACTTTCAATGATTATTTTTTCTCCTAAAAATATGATTAGAAACTTTTACTAAGTTTTCATCTGCTTAGGATGTATTTTTGTGTATTTGCGAACTTTCTCTCAATAAAAAAAAGTCTGGCTAAAAAACTGTTTTGAAGATTTCATGCATTTTATCCAAAGTTATTTTGACTTTTCATCCTCACTAGTTGGCAAGTGGACATGCTTCTCGTTAAAGGATTTCAATCAGAATGAAGCACACATCCGATTGTCCATAGGCATTTGCTTTTCGGATAGGGCATCCAAAAGGGCGTAAAAAACCTCGTGTTAGAATTTTGGACAATCATGGTACTTTTGTTTTTCATTATAAGAAATTAAAAATATCCCCATAGTGCTTCTAAAAAGCTTGATATACTTTGTTAAGCCATGGATTGTATAAAAAATAGTAAGAAAGGTATCTTTTCAGGTTAGGTCTGCTAATTTAAAGACCTGTTTTTACCAGGGGTGAAATCAAAAGTATGACGTGCCTGAAAGCCTTGTCCTGGATGGTAACGTTGGTGGAATGAAGGACACAGTGGAGCAGTTCCGAAAATAATTTTCCAATTTGAAAGGTTTTAATTTTAAATATCAAAATCACGAAATAATAAAATATTGACCAAAAATAAATAAATTCATTGACAACACATTTGGGAGCATGATATTTTTCAACTGATTTTATGCATGCTTCACATTTCTAATTTCAGAGATATAACATTTAGTCATTCACCGTTTATCTATTGACTACATAAAAGCACAATTTAAATCTGGATTAAATTTTCGTAATGACTCTTTTTGCCGATGGTATTCTTGAGAAAACACGGAGAATGTAACCTAAATAGCAGAATGTTAATTTAATTAATAATCAAAATCAAGGAATTTCTATTAAAACTTTTCTATTGGATTTTCTGGGATTATTCTGAAAGGAAACTTAACAACTTCTGGTGCAAAAATGAAGTTGGAAAATTAATGGCAACATAAATCAGATAGATAAAGGGCTAAAGTAGGTGTAGGGTAGCTTTAAATTAAAATCTTTTTTTATAATTATATCTCATGAATTCAAAAGATAAAGAAGTTATTTTACTGCACATTCGAAGATTCTTTCGGTTGGCATTCTTAGATGTATTGTATTGAGCCTCTGATGATCCTAAACTACGATCATACGAGTATTCAATCCATTCTCTATTGTTGGAATCATTCAAATTTATTCTTCATGACTTTCGTTGAATATTTCAGGAAATAGCTGGGAAAGTAATAAACGTTGATTTTCACACTATCTAAGTTTGCTGAATCTGTTAAGCATTCTTTTAATCGTATCAACATAACTTTCTGAGAAACAAAGCTAAAAGCTGAAACTAAACAAATGAAACTCAAATTTTCACACTGCCTCACTCATCTAACCTATTTGAACGTCCCGATTTTAATTATTTAAGATTTTTTAATATTTCAAAAGCTGACATACAAATGCTTGTCAGGGAAATTCCAAACAAAAATCTTGTTAAAAATTTAAATTAGTAAATCTTATTTAATATTTCATTTTGTTGACATTTTTCTTACATCTTCTTCATATCGTTACAAGATATTGCCATGAATTTTATCAATTTTACTTTAAAGACAAGCTTTTTGCATTTAAACCGCATGTCTGGTCCAGTATGATCAGGTATGGCTTTTAGCCACTCAACCCCATAATTCAATATTTTAATCAAACCTTCTGAAAAAGCACGGATTACAAAAGTCTCAATTATTTTTTTAATCAAAGATTATATATTCTCTTAAGGCTTTTTTTATCTCCTATTTATGAAAGCATGAATGCTTTTATTGAAAGAATATTAAAATTTAAATCCTAATATTGTATCCAGGGTCCCGAGACTAGTGTTTTTGGAGGATGATACACGCAATAGAATGGTACGCATTAAGATAAGCGAATGTTCAGACTTTCTTATTACGCTTCGACCTTGATTTTCATCCAGTTCGAAGATTTTTATCATACAAGAACATGATGTTATTTTGGGAATGAGATTTGTGGCGTCAACTAAAGTCCGTAGGTAAAAAATTGAAATTTTATTATCTGCACGAGCATCTCAAAAAAAATCGGCTTTTAATAATGTGTTGCCATTGCATTTACAAAAGATCCGATTAAAATAAATAAGTTAATAAAACCCAGAAAAATGTCATTTTGAGCACGTGATTATACGAAATGAAGTAAATTGGAAATGGGATATTTTTTTAAATCATAAATGCGAGACAAAGTTTTTTGGATCGTTTGCAGTACTAAAGTGACTCATTCTATGAAACCATTAAAATGAATAAAAATATAATTTGACTTGAACGAGCATGGGGTGCTTGGCCGTTCAAGAAATTATCTTTTGACATGATATACTGAAATATGCATTGCAGATTACCTTTTAATCTTTATTTTTTTTGAGGGGGTGATTAGATTTGTCGTGATCGTTCACCCAATTTCCTTTTAATTTGTATTCATTTCTCATATGGTTAATTCAAGTGGCAATAAAGCTCTTAGGGTTACGTTAAGAATATTTTATATAATATCACTAAATATGTGAACCGAAAAGCAGAAAATGGTGACCTATTCCGTTAACACATCCTACAAAATGGATTATTTATGCTGCCAATGTTTCTATTAACACTATTTAAATATTTTCTGAAAGCATTAGATGAACTGAATCCAAATTTTGCTTCACCTAAAAAACTGATTTAAAATTCTTTTCGCTATTGGCTTATTGCCTTTGTTAATTTGAAAAAAGCAATTATATTTATGAATGTAAGAACTAGATAGAGGTCCAGCTGATTTTAAAAGGAATTCCTTTTATAGAATTGATGAAGCAAACTTTTTGGCTCAGTTATATTCTTGATGGACATTTTCAATATTTGAATGTACAATGGTGACATTAGACTATTCAATTTGGCTCTAATCTGTCTCTTTAAAAAAATGAAAGAATCAATGCTTGAAAAATCGATAATCACTCGGATATTTTTCAAGTTGGCCCAATTTCAAAAGCAATTGCAAACAGAAATGAAGTGCTCTTAACTCGTGATTATCACCGTAAAAGTGAAGAAACTTAGTGAATACCCTGATTTATTTAGAATATTCTACAGTGCAAAAGGCAGAGTTCTATTCTATGTTGTGATAATACTTGTAAAAATTGTGTTCGCTTCACTTTGAATTGTCTTACAGTTAACCCTTTAACGGGTACAAGCTGTTTTCTTTCAAAATTTTCATTTTACGTTATATTTGGAAAAAATAAGCTCATTTAGGACCAAAAAAAAGTATTTTTGTTAAAATTTTGTTGTTGTGGCTGTATGTTACAGGGGTGGAAACACATATTTTAAACCGTCCAAAACAAGCAATGACATTTTACTGACTTATTTGACTGACTTTATGACAATTTCACAAGTAAATATGATTTTTGTAAAAATATTTATCATTAATTATTTCAAAATTTAAAATGTATTAATTACACATGAAATAAGTGGTAGAAAATCCAAATGTAATGTAAATTATCAAATGTATTATTTTAAACTATTCTGGTGAAACAACATAACAAGGAGCTGAACACAAAGTAACATTACATGTTGAATATGACACTTTTGTCCGTTTCTGGTTAGTTTTGGAGCTACAACATTTGAAAAGTATTTTAAGACGGTGGTAAGATATTCACCACAGCCTTAAAAAGGGTTAATTTGGGAGCAACGATAAAAATGATTTTTTTTGTTGATTTGGTAAAGGTTATTTTTATAAAGAAATTTTAATTTAGAAACTACAGTTTTTAAAAAATTATTACTGATTAATATTTAACAAATTTTTACAATTATTTTTTATTTTCCTTAATTTTTTCCTTAGGAACAGATACAACAGGGTAAAAATTTTAAAAACATTTAATTGAACTTTGTAATGATTATTGGAAAAAGGTAAACAATTTGATTCGTTTTCATATTCACGTGAACAAACTGACATATTTCATTTTTTTAAATAATTACGTCAGTTCTAAAATATCACAATTCATCAAAATTTCAAAAGTGGATATTTTAAAAATTACAATTTTTTTATACTATGTATTCTCAGAGATTAATTTATGAAATGTCTATCTTTAGAAAAGAAGCATTATTTTTCGATGAGAATGAATTCAAGGACGCTGTTTAAAAGATAGCCCGACACGGAAGGAGAAAGATTTCTTCATTTCTCCTGTGTCAGGCAACATAACGCGTGGTATTAGAAATGTTCTTTTTTATCTTCTTTGTTTCTTGAATTTGTTCCCGCGCTTGAATCGTGCTTTCACAATACACAAAGATCCTATTGCAATAGTAAAAAAGAAACTTTCAAAATTGAAATTTTGCAAAAATTTACATTTTAGACCTAAACCAGGCCAAAAAACGCATTTATAGGATGATGCTTTTTCAAGAACAGGCTTTGAGCTAGAAAGGTGAAATTTGGTGCATATATTTAATTCAAATTTAATCCAAGCTAATCTACCTAAACTGCCCCGATATAAATAAAAAATTTGCAAAGAGCAGAGAAAAAGATAAATAAAATTTATTATTGAAAATCAGCATAGGAAGTTTTGATTTGCATTAAATTTGAAGACAAATCCGTTAACGCGTTTTCTATCTATACTTCCACAAGCATATGAACACGGTAATTCAAAAACGCAATCATTTATTTACTACATGTAGTTTTGCAATTATGACATTAATTTATAGTCTAATGGTTTTAATCGATCGGAATAAAAAAATCAAAAATTCTCATTCGCTTTTCCGTTACTTATGTTTTGACCACGTCCCATTCATTAATCACCATACACTTCACTCTATTAGGCTCTCTCTAACTAATGCTCGCGAATGGCATTACGGTTTATTATGCCGTATACGTTTATACGACAAAAGTGCATTTCTTAGAGTAAACGAGGCAAATGTACCCAATGGCTTTCCTATATTTCTTCTCTCCCATTCTTAATGGGATTGAGAAGAATAAGATTGTAATGTAAAATTCTTGTCAGCAGCTTCTTGTAGACATTTGTGAAAAATAACACTGAATGGCGGAAACATCTTTAATAATATCACAAAAAATAGTTATCGAAATTAACATGCATGATTTTGTTTTTCAAAAAAGTGTATCTTTTCTCATCTTGTACGAAATAATATTTCCCTACCATCAAAATGCAAAACATCTTTACGAGTGCGTTGTCATTAATATGATCAGGAATCAATAATTTTTGTTTTAAAATCGCAAATTCAAAATATTCTAATCAATCATTTAGATTTGAAATTTGTAGATCGCAGAAATAAAAAAATTTTCGTTTAAAGACCAGAGATGTGTCAAAATTTAGACATTTTTTTTTCAACACTTCAGTCTCCTGACACTAAAAACTGAATAATTTCATTGAGACGCTCATTTTCATATTTTTAAAACGTTTTGGCAAAAAAAAATATATATATATATTTTTGAGAGAAAAGTTTCAAGGTAGAATCATTATATGTGATCAGATAGTTAGAATAATTTGTGAATGAAGACAGTATTCTAAGAATACACTGTCGTTTACTTTACAGTATGCAAAATTAGTTTTTTCCCCTCGGTGAAATTGAATGTATTGCAAACCGATAAACGTTAACTGAAGGCGTAAAAATTAAATTCGACAGTTAATACAATGTTTTTCATGCAACAATCCTGTTTTCGAAAGAAAAATAAATTTTGTTCTTAATGTCTTCATGTCAGCCACTTAAACGCGCGAGTGAAATTCTTTTATTACATTGTTTAATTTCAGAGCAGCATAAATTTTAGTTTTCATAATTTAACAGAAATACACCTAGGTAAGCAATCTTACGAATTGAGGGGAAATTCCCTTTTGGGTATAAAAATGGGAAACGAAACGACTAATATTAGCAATTATTTAAAAGTCTCCATTGAACCGTTTCGTCCAAGAAATTTTACCCGCCAATGCTTTTGATGCAACCTCTTTAATCACAGCGCAAACTGCTGCAACATGAAACCAAGATGTATAAAATGTGGTGGTGCTCATGAATCAAATAACTATCACATCAAGGAAAGAGTAGAAATACCAAAATGTATTAACTGCGGTAAGCTAGGTCATGTTGCGTCATATAGAGGTTGCGAAGCCTTCCCTAAGATAATCCCCCCCCCCAAAAAATTACAGAAGAAATTTTCTAAATTCTCGTCAAAATTTATTTCCGAAAAGCCATACCAATATTCGTCACAATGTTTCTTTCGCAGACTCTCTTAAGTCTAATTCTGCCCCACAGATGGAGCCACATTACAGTGCTAATGATATCAACGAAGACCTCTCTACGCTTCTCCAAAACAAATGAGTTTCGCGAGTTAATTGAAGGCATCCAGGAGATTAAAAAGATCTTAAATGAATTCCCCAACTTTTTGTCATTAATTAAAAAACTCAAATCTGCTAAAAATCAGTTTGATAAAATTATTATTCTTTCAGAAATTTTTTCTGGTGCAGTTTAATTTTAACCTAATGTAACTTTTCTCATAATTTTAATTCAACCTAATTTTTATTATTAATTTTTTTCCCGTATTCTGTCAGACTTTTTTACTCTTGTAACTTCATTGACTGCTCCGAAGATGATCATGACAGCTACTGACTGCAATTGCTCTTATACAGTTTGTCATCTACTGGAGGTTAATGCCCCTTGTCCGGGGCTAGGAACGCCGTGAACTATGCTATTACAGACTAATATTAACTCATTAGCCAAGAAACTTTTGTAAAACAGTTTGTATACTAAAATTATCTAAAATTATTGCCGTGTAAAAGCTTTCAGGAATAACTATTAAACTATATTGGTCACACACAAATATAAACGTTCCAGAACAGTTTCGCGGTAGAATTTAAACAACGTAATTCTCAAGAATATAAAGATGGATGTCCCAGCTTTTAGGGAAGAAGTCACTTGGTTGTCGATGGAACGGGATTTTAAGTGCAATGTAAATTTGTAAGTGCATTGAAAATTCTATTTAACACAAAGATAATTATTCAGAGATATGTTTAAATGTAGTCTTTTAAAATTTTCATTACAATCAGAAATATTCTTAAACATTTGAAAGACACTTTGTTATCTCAATTAATAGATACATTTTTCAAAAACTCTAGATTTCAGAAAAGAATTGAGAAATATTCTCTTCAAGGCTCATTAATGTTTCACCTACGAAATTAAAGCTTATGTATATGACTGCACTTGATCAATTTTGACATTTAATAAATACCAGTTCAAATATATGGAACTCGAGTTAACTTCAACTGTCGTTTGTAAAACGATAAAGAATTTATACTAATTTTCGTTTCCTGTAACGTAATATCTCAGAGTATCAGGTCGAACATAAGATTAAAAGGTTTTACTATTTTTCTTTAAAAAGTTCGACTGATATCGTTGTTTTTGCCAATGAAATAAACGAAAATTTAATCATTTCATGATTTAATTTTGTAGCTTTTTTTGTAAGCGTTCTGAAACTTTGTTAATGTTTTACTCTGTTTAGATTAAAAATAAATTTATAGCTTATTATTACCGCGAGCAAATCTAAACTTGAAGTTCCATTCAGAAAGTTGTTTTTTAACCAGTAGAAAAACATCAAATTCATTTCCTAATTTCAGTCATAGGTTTAAAAAATATATAGTTAAAAATTGTCCGCATGATATAATACAGCAATGCAACAAAATTGTCAATAGTGTTGTGTGAAGCAATGGCCCATAGAAATAGGCTATTGAATAGAAAACACTTCAATCAAGAATGAACATTGCCTTAATTCTTTCGAATTCTAGTTTCTCTCTCTCTTTTATTTATTTATTGTAATTGGATTTACCTACAAGACTCTACTTAAAATATTCTGGTTCCTTTTAAATCGTTTCATTTTTTTACTACGGTTTTCGAGAGATTATTATTATTAGTAGTAGTTATTTCAATTCGTCTTGCTGAATCATTTGGCAAAATATTATCCTCCGAAATACCAATATTATCATTTCCTTCTTCTTCATCACTAGCTTCTGCAGTTTCTGGTGGAAGAACTGCAATATCGATAAGACACCACTAGTCTTCTGAATCAAGTTCATAAAATTCATTCAAAGCTTCATCTAAGGTAAGATACTTTTTTTGTGGGGGGGGGCATTTCTATACGTGTAGAATGAGAAACATACACACCATCGATCAAAAAGCAAAATGGATAATTAATCTCTCATAGTAAACCGAACTACCCTTTTCCCGCTGACAATGCGTCAGCGCAACACTTGTTTTCCCTTCTCCCTCCAGGTAACCGAAAACAGCTGACGAATGAAATGTTGTGGTAGATTGTGACCTTGGTTGAAAGTTGATAACCTCTAAAACTTATTCTATTTCACATTATTTTCTTTTCAAAAATCCAAGGTGAACAGTTTTGGTTGAAAAATACTTCAAATTGGACATTCGTTTTTAGAAATAAAATTATTGATTATGTTAAATATTGTTTCAAGGAAATATTCTTCGTTTTTAGCCCAACTTAAAAATTGTAATTTATATAAAATTTCTTAGGCCATTAAATTTTCATACACATCTATTCTGAGCATTGCATCAACGCAACACTAGCGGTTAGTGGGCTAAATCATTATTTAAATGTAACTAAGAAAAATCATGCCAGGAATTTTGGATATAAAATCCCCTATTTTGATAAAATTTAGATCAAAAATTGCATTTTTGTTAACATAAAAACAATGACAATAATTTTATAGGTAAGAATATATTTCTAAATATTCTACAATCTCATTTTAAAAATTCCAAATATATGTGTATTCAGTTTTTCATTTCTACTCATTATACAGAATTTTTTAGGATGATAAAGTTATAAACTATTATTACCATTCAATACTGATAGCTTATACAAAAGCTTATAGTGAAAAGTACGTCCTAAAATGTTTATTAATTTAAAAAAGAAATTTACTGAATTCTGCACTATAGGATCCCTCATCCATTTGTAAATTCCTGTTTGACTGTTGTTTCAAATTACTGTCTTTCTTTGATAAAATAATTTATTTCCACCATAAACCACCAGTCTAATTAATGCTTCTTAAGGAATATATGTTAAAATAAAAGTTAGAGGTTGAGTTAAGTATCTGAACTTAAAGGCTTAAAATTATATAAATTGCAATTAAAAAGGAAAAAAACAATAGAACTTACAAGAATTTTTTAGATAGAGGTTTACTGTAATTTTAATAATAATAACTAGTGAATATCTTTAAAAGAGAAAAAAAGGTGTATTTTGATTATTAGTAATTAAGGATATGACAGATGATGAATAACAGATATTAAATCAAATTCTGATAATCAAAACAATTTATTATGATTGTACAAAAGTCAATAAATTAAACATAATAGATCTATTGTATTTTCTTCGGTCTAGTTTTCTTACGGATATTGGCAGTTTCTGATAGTGTATTATCTGTAGTAGTTTGAGCCCTAGTAGGATTCAACACTGAGGAAATGACAGCTGTTACGTTGGCAATTAGAGGTAAAAACTTAGTGTAATTATACACTAAAATAAGTGTGATGATAGCCACTGGTAAAGCAAGAACTGAACCCTGAGTTACTTCTTGTTCTACAGACTTTACTTTTGGACTGAAAGGGAATGTGAAATGATAAAATGAAGTATTAGCACAAAATGTTAATGAAGGCTGCTCTAAAAAGTATGCATTATTAGATAGCGATGATTCCAATCGGAGAATATAAATTTTGTTGTCAACTGGCAATGATGGTAAGTAGAAAAAACTGCTTTGTCCTAAGCTTATGGAATGAATAATCTGATCTGGAGTATCTTCTCTATAAAGACGGACCTGAAAATAAAATTTTCAGCTATTATAACTTATTAAAATAAAATTTGCTATAGAAATAATATTAAAAAAATAGTTAATTCATCATCTTAATTTAAAAAAATGATTTATGTTGATGCTGCAAAAATCAGAATAAGGATTTTCTATACACAACTAAACATAATATCTAATAATTGAAAAAAAACCATCAATGAAAAATTATAAATTAGGGTAAAAGAAAAATGACCTTATTTATTTTTTTATTTTATTTCTCTCTCGCTTTTTTAATTTGGTTGGAATATTACATTTTGAGATGCCCTTTTTTCTAAATATAAATTAGCAAGCAACATCAAATAAACTTCCAGCTGATTTTCTAAATTCTATGAAATTGAAATTAAACTTATCTGAGCCTTTTCTGCTTTTAGACTTTAATAAATTCCTATATTTGGCATGATAAGCTTTTATCTTTTGTTAAAATCTTTTGCTAGGAGCAACAGGAATAGATGCTAATAGCCGTATTTGTTCTGTTATGGTCACTAAAATGTCACATACTGCTATTACAGAAAGACCTTTATCTGAAGCAATTGTGAGGTTACGTCTAATATAACAGTAGCACTAGATTTGTAAGTAGTGTGTTCAACTTCAAACAAATAACTAAATTTCCCAAAAATACAGCACTCAGTTATTTGTCTTGTCTTCACTAATTTAGACTGAGCCATTTTTACTCACAGCAAAAAATGCAAGCATAAACTAATTCAGTGATGTTAATCATTTACACAACAGTTGGAGGGAAGACAGCAACCAAATTGAACACAGCATAAATACTGATTTGAAACCAGCTCTGCTCTTGCTCCTGGAACCTGACAAATCTCTGCTCTACCTCAATAACAATCCCCTGGTGAGCGACAACTCAGTGCCTTGCTAGTGTAATAATTAAACTGTTTTTATACTTTTATTAATATGATAATGTCTAATGAAATCTTTTTATTCCTTAATAAAAGTATGCAAAAACCTCAAAAAGTTGCAAAAAGTGTTTTTTTATGAAACTTTTACATCCTTGAGCCCTCTTAAGATGTACTCTAAAATGTTTTATTAATTTTATTTATTTAATCCGTGTTGTAACTTTTCAGCACTATTATAAATTAAAAGTCAAAAGTTGATTAGTCAAAAAAAACTTTAAAATGTAGCAAAAATGCCAATTTTATGAAACTTTAATGTCCTTGCGGCACCTCCAGGCCTATTCCAAAAAATTTTTAAATTTATAATTTACTTTATCTACACTTTTCCGCACTATTACAAATTAAAAATCAAAATTTTTTTTTTCCTTCTCAACTTATTATACATACATCTGACACATAATAATTCCGATTTTAACTTCAAAATTAATATTTCAGAATAAGATGTTAATTATTGTGGCCTGACATACAAACTAAACTGTTTCATAGTTTATAAAAACAATTTAATTTATTATTAATTTTGTTGCAGTTATAAACTGCATACTTGGAGAAACAACAGCTACTTAAAATAATAATAATAATAATTTATATTAAAAATCTATTTGAAGTGATACAAGTGTTATATTTTAAGCATGAAGTTTGAAATAATCAGTAGTTGTTATAATTTATTGAATTTCAAATGTAATTGATTAACAATAAGCAAATCAAAGAAAATTTTATGAATACTCTCACAATTCATATTCCACAACTAACAAATATAACATAACTTATTTGACACTTTATTTTTTCAATCAAATGTTTTGTCAATAATAATAAAAAAAAAAGAAGTGACTTTAAACAATTATATTAGAGATATGGAATTAATAATTAAAACAGTAAAAGCAAAAATATATATTAATTGAAAATGATCATATTCTTAAAGTTATTATTTTCTAATCATTTGAATTCAAATTTCACTTTATTTCTGAATTGTAAATTAGGTGATAAGACTAGGGTAGCTTGTAAAACAAGCTACCCCCGTATTAGTCTGTGTTTGTGAAAAATCATTTACTATATTATCTAAAATCATGGAAAATTCACATCCAAAGTCAGATCTGTATTTGTGCCTCCCATTCTTTCTCTTTTCCTTTCTTATTTCAAATGCACTTCAAACTGAACTCTATAATATTATATATATATATTCTTTAGAGGAAGAAGCCTTTTCTATGCAGTCCAAGGCAAGAAACAAATACCTTCTATAATTCCAAGAAAAGCAAGATAATACTCTCTTTTTTCGTAATATCTATCATTCAATCTACAAATATTCAAATCCTGAAGTCTTCCTGAAATAGATTTTAAAAAGCAAGGACATTTACGATACAAGTTTGTTGTCAAGTTACTCAAATGATTTTTTGTATCACATTCCAATTACTTTATGTTTAGCCGATGTTGTTTTGTTTAAAGCTACCTTTTTTTCTATATAAGTTTAATTTAATTACACCATCACTTTTGTGAAATAAACAAAAAGCCTATTTTGAGAGGATCTCATAATTTTGAATTCCAGTCAAATGATATAGATTTTGACTGAGTCCTCACTCATCTCTATGAACTATCACACCATATCAGGAGGAATATTCTAACCTCAATGGATTTAGAGGACAAAAGAATGTACTCTTGAATGAAATCACATTTAGGACTAGTTAACTTCTGGTCCAAATGCTAAGAGCCTTGCCACCGAATTTTGACAATTCTTTCTTTATTCTGAATATCTGGAAATAATACTTTAAACTTCAAAAAGAGAGAGAGTTAGTGTGATCTTTTATAAGGAATTAATAACATGATTTTTTTTAAATCGCTCAGTAGTAAAGAAATTATGATAGTAATGTTATTGAAAGTTACTGTTTCATTAGTTAAGCACTACACTCTTTGTTAACTCAACAAAACTTTTGAGAAAAAAATTACTTTCAAACATATATTTCCTCCCCCTAACCGATATTTGTGAATTTGATAATCCTCGATCAATAAGTTTTTCTTGGAACAAATAAACACAAAGATATACATTGTTTTTTATTAGTACAGATGAGTAATTAGATGATTAGTACAGATAGTATAGATGAGTATAAAATGCATGAGAAGAAGAATAGGCTAATTATTGGAAGAAATTTATAAATCACTATATCATTTACTTCTGTCTAAAACTAAATGAAAATCGTTTTAGAAATAATTCTTCTTTTTATTTGTTTAATCTCCTGAATCAATACATTACTTCAGAAAGTCAACGATATTCTAAATTCATTTTGTAATAAAGGAAATATTATAGTAAATTTAAATTAAAATACGCAGATATCTATTATTGAAAATTTATTGAAAAATACTGTTATGCCAAAATATGTACTACAATGAACTCTCTGAACAGAAATGCTTTTTGAAAATATATTAATTTTGTTGTTTTTATGGGATTTTTTTTATTTGTTTCCAACCTTATTATTGCAAAATATTTATTTTCCAATTAATATTTTTGAGATCTTATTTAGAAAATATAAATTTTACCATAATATTTCTTGAAATGTAATTAATAATATTAAAAACAATTTAAAAACTCATGGGGAAAAAATTTAATACAAAAGAAAAATCATTCATGAAGTTCCATGTTTCTGGAAAAATAGAATTATATTTCTTTTAAAAGCATTTAATTAAAACTTGGTTAATTTAATTCATTCAATTTCAGAAAAGAAGTTTCAAAATTAAAAAATACATGAAAACATCTTATAAAAATTTAGACTAACCTTTAAAGTAGGTAAATATTCTTGATTAGTAACTACATTTCCACTGACATCTAGCTGCCCATAATAACGGAAAACTATCAAACGTACAGCAGTGATATCACCTTCTGTTACCTGTAAAGCGAAGGGGAAAATATAGAAATGCTCTGATTTTACATATTATCATTATTACTAAATAATCATAATACTAAATTGCTATCATTAATACTGAATTAAACTTTCATCTCATATTCACAACTAAAATTTCAAAAATCTGTCAATTAAAATATAAAAATTACATCAAAAAAAAAGTCAGCAGATTCAAATAGAATCCAGGTTTTCTTTCTTGTCTACAGGAATAACATTTTATTAGTTTTAGAATATGTGTTTTATATTTTGTAACAACTAACAAAAATCAATGCATTTTTGGATAGAAAATCCAAAGGTTATTACTATTATAAAGCACTATATTTTTGTTTATTTTTCTGCTTATATAATGATTAGTTGACTGGGAGGAGGGAGGGGGTAAATGGATTCAATCATTTAATTAGTTTTAAAAATTCAAAAGTTCCATATTGTTGTCGTTATTGTTGTACTTTAAATTAATAACATGAAATCTAAGCTATGCAGCAAAGCAATTTTCAACTGAAATTTCTCAATATAATGAAATATTACTTTTGAGCATGATGGATAAATTTAAATATTCAAACAAATTATAACACATAAAAACATCTCGCAAAAACCTTCTCATGCTCTCGAATAGATATATTATATCTCGCTCTCCATATAAAATAGTGGGCCTGATTAAAGCAGTATATGTGAGAAGTCGATGGTTTTTTCTATTTTCAAAGTCTCACTCTTGAGAGTTGTAACATTTGTATAATATTGTATACAATAGTAAACAAGTTATGAAATAATGACTTTTAGTGTGAATCTACCATGCGATATTTGATAACTTTTTTGTTTAGGGGGGAGGTAAAGGGCAGATTATTGGCAAGTATACAGTTAGCGCAAAAGCACATGGAAATTGAAAATATAATTGGATGTCTTCTTTTCCAGGAAAATAAAACCAAAATTTCACATCTCAAATAGTCATAAGGCTTTATATTAATTATTAAAGTTATTTCTTCTGCATGCATACAAAAGTATAAACCAAAAGATGACCAACTTTTAGACAAATTTAATAAGAACCCATACTTTAGATTACTTAGTTTTCATTCAAAATTTAATACAAATCTATAATTTTGGTGTATAGAATATATACCAAATTTCATTAATCTAGCTCAAACATTTTCAAATTATCATACAAGTATAGACATAATATGAAAAATATGTTTTGGGACTCAGGAAGTTGAAGAGAGACATCAAAATTTCAAATTTTTCATTTTTTGAGAAGAACAATATCTCCTCTTTTTATATTTCATATATGAAATTATAAAAAAATTGATATTTTAGAAATAATCAATTCTAAAAACTAAAATTAAAAAAAAAAATTATTATTATAAATCATCTTCTGGAATACATTAAATCCTATTCCAATGACAGATTGTAAGTAAATTATATGTGCTCTGATATATGAAATAATTATGATTACAATACATGAAACTAATCATAATATATGAAATCAATAGAGCCTTAATTGTCATATCTTACTAGGAAAAACTATATATGAGCGTAAAAACACTAATAACAGAAGTTTTAATGCATAATATAGGACAATACTACAACACTAAATTGAACTACTATATAAAATGTTATATTTTCATGCATTTTGATATTAAAAAAATGAAATAAACTATGAAGTAAATGAGCTATGACAAATCAATAATACCTTAAATAAATATTCTTTTGGTGTTGATCTTGCAATGTGTTGATTAATATCAGCTCCAGGCTTCAAACGTAAGATATATTCACATTGTGGCTGCAATCCTCGAATTCTAAATTTCCCCCCTTGTTCGCTAATAGCTTCTTCTTGATATTGACTGCAAGTTCCACTTGGTACACCAATTGCCTCAACAGCAATTCCTATTTCTGCTTCTCCAGTTAGGGAAGTAACTGTACCATATAAACTGTATGCTACACGCTTGCCTCTACAGGGGGGAAAAAAACATTGTTTGAGATAAATAACGATAGAATAAATACCAAAGAACTTTTTTAAGCATTATACTTGAAATTGTATAACCTTTTCAAAGCACTTTAGTTCTACTCTTCTTATGATCATTTTTTCTCTCTTTCAAATACTTAATTTTTTTTGTTTAATTTGAAAATAATTCATATTTTGAAATAAACTATAAAGATTATTTAAAGGATTTATTATTATTAAAAAGAACAATTAAGGAAATGAATTTGAATAGCTTATACAGCAATTTTAAAGGTCAGTTAGCATGTTTTGTAAATTTAAATGCCAAAGCCCATTCTATGTATCTAAACATCAATTGGAATTTGTGAAAAAGATACAACATTTTTGACATAACATACAAGTATTTTGAGGATCAGTTTTATTTAGCATTTTTTAATGAATTTATTTTCAACTACTTTTAAAGATTTCACTTTTGGCTTACACTATAAAAATATCATACCTTTGTTAACGTATGAATAAAGCATTTAAGTACAGTTGCTATTATTATTATTTTGTTAAAATACTTTTTATTATTTTAATATTTTTGTAATCATCAAGGATAGTGGTTTCCAAACTTGTAAATACTTTCCACTACTTTCTACAGACCAAATGGACAATTCATTTCATGTTTGGAACAACATTTTTTTTTTTTTTTAAGTTGAAGAACACACCATTTTTGAAAGGTTTTATTTTCCAAAAAGCAGTTGTTGTACCAGAAGGAGAGGGGGGTGGACATGCATTCCATAAATTTATCTAATTTTTTTTATTTGAAGATTTTAAATCAACATCATAATTTTGGAAAGATACAAATACATCAAATATCATTTCACAACTTATCAACACTTGACTCAAAATCCACAGTTTAGGAAAACTTGAATTAAGATAAATGTTGATATTATTATAATAAAACAGAGGTCAAGATATAATTTAAAAATTAATCATATTTATATTCTTTATATATTTACCAATCAATCAAAGCAAATCAAAATTAAATATAATTTGTCCATTGATTTTTTTAAATGAAAAAAGTTTTTTGTATTAATGGACATCACTAATAATAATTTTTAATTTGTTATGAACCACTTTTTGGATAATACTTAAAATCTATATACAATTTTTATAGATTATTCACAATCTCCCATTATAAATTTACAATAAAGCAAATATTTTATAATTACAATATTAATATCAAAGAGTAGCATTTCTTACTTAATTTGAATGTTAACTTGAGTTCCTTCTGCAATATCTATCATTTTAGTAGGAGGATCAAAACTATACTCTTTCAGCATAGATCTCAAAAAATACTGGCCTGGACCTAATCCAGAAAAGGATAATCTTCCATTCTTTTGAGTGATGCTATTCTTACGATAATCAGATCCTCCAGTTAAAGACAGCAAAACTCCAGAGAGTGGAATTCCATCGTCACTTTTCACATCTACAACTATTTCAGCAAGCTTGAAGGCAGCAAAATTTCCCAAGGTATCCAAAGGAGTAAAGACATATCCTTCAGTTTCTGCAATAACAGAGTAATCACTTTCATCTTCTAATGGTCCAACCAGAAACGAACCTTTTTTGTCAGTTGTGGTTTCAGTATAAAGTTCATTTGTTTTCTTCAGAAATACTTTTATACTAACTCCTTCAATACCTGGTGTTACACTTCCATTCAAAAATAATCCTTTCTTTCCAATGATTTCAAAAGCATTTTCCATACAATCATCACCAACTTTTATAATGGAAGTGCTTGGGCGGAAGAGCAGCTGTTTTGAGGATACTTTGAGATCTAGATCCGAATTGGGCTGGGCAAATACTGAAAATGTGTATCTAAAAAAATTGCCTTTTTTATCTAATGGTTCTTGCAATGAAATTATTTCTTCATTGGCATTTGGCTGTTTTTTGACAGAAACTTTAATATCAGTGACATTTATTTCAGTTAAAATATTTCCTGTAACTAAGTGTTTCGTGGGTGATAAAGTAATTTCTGAAGGATGGCTAGTATCAAATTTAAATATATCTTTTTTATAAAGATGGCACCCAACTGGAACAAAATCATAAATTCCTTTTTCAGGTAAACAAAGCACATTTTTGGATGCATGAAGATCAACATCATGGAATTCTCCTGAAGGATATTTAACTTTAAAAGTTGAGGCATGAGTCAATACAACACTGATTTGAAAACCAGTTTGGTGCAACTCAAGATTAGTAATATCTTTATCTGTTATGGTGAATTTGATAGTTTTAGACTGAAAACACCATTCATCTTTAATTACTGAAAGAATGTAATTTCCTGGAAGGCATTTTTCAAATTCAAAAGATCCATCATCATTAACAGTAGCTGTCAAATGAAGTCTATCATGGGAAAGTGGTGCTAAATCAAGTGTTACACCATTACAATTTTCAATGCATTTAATTTTTCCTTTTACTTCAGCTCTAAATTGTTTAAATGCAATATTTAATACTGGACCATCAATTATTTCAATCGTGTATTTTTCTGGTATAAATTTCAATCCATAACTGGCTTCTGTTTCTGAAATTACAGGATCCAATTCATATTTCCCTGGGGAAATATAAGTACAAAATGTTCCATCTGATTCAACAGCCACATTCAATTTCTGATTGTCTTTTAATGATTTTAATACAATATTTCTTCCATTTCTCTCTAGGCCTGATGGATATTCCTCAATTAGAAGATGTCCACAAGCAGCAAACTTGCTGACATAGATATTTGGCAATCTTGGAGTATTAGGATTAATTTTCATATCAACAGATTCAAAAATATAAAGGGCTTTCTTGATATCCAAATGATAAGTACCAGCTCTCATATTTTCCAGATGGTAAATACCATTTGCATCAGTAGTACCATGAACCTCATTATTTATAAATACTGAAACATCTGATAAACTTTTGCCTTTGGGCCCAGTTCCAATCCAACCACTAACACTGAAGCCTTGAACCTAAAATTAATTGGCAGATTTAATAATATTCAAGAAAATTAAATAATCTTGTGAAAAGATAATTATTAGTAAAAGTGTATTTTTACATTGAGTAATTTTATGAAAATATATTCAAAAATAATTAACAAAAGTAGGTATCAAAGAAAATTTAATACCTTTAAAAAACTACTCCTACTACTAATAATAATAAAAGAATATAAGACATAATGGCCAAATTCTAAAAGTGCCTTAGTATTTTTTTAAATTTTTAAGTTACTTTCTAAGCAAGAAAGGGGGGAAACAAGTGTATAATGAATAATTTTTCTTCATTGCTGAATTTTTGAATTAATATATTACTTTTCCCTACAGCCAGAATATTTCCTTACTCTCATGCTTCTTATTTGCATGTATTATGATTGTAGATAATCAAGTTTGAAGGATTATATGTTTAATGAATTTATTTTAAAGCTAGTAAAAAATGCATCAATTCAAAACAATTTCTTTTCATTCAAAGGATTGCTAGAAAAATTTGAAAAATAAACTAAAATAATTATCAAAAATTAAGTAAGGTATTTGCTTAATATTTAATTTATTTTGAATCTCACATTTGAATGATAATCTAATTATTCAAGAGAAAAATTATAAAACAAAATAAATATGATATTGAAATTATTCCCTAAATCCAGAAAATCACAATATTGAAATCATTATTTTTTCTGAAGACTATTTTGAAGAAAACAATGAAGCAAAAGAGAACAGTGAAATATTGAGAGAAATAAGATAAAAAATAAATAATGAATAACTATATGATCTAAAAATCACCTGATAGTCATTTTTAAAGAGAGGGGGAGGGGAAACCCAAGGAATAAATTAAAAGATAAATAGAAAAAAAATCAAGCAATAAATAAGTTAATAAAGACATAATACAAAAATTTGAATTTTTTTAAAATTTCGCATGACATTTCTGAAAAAAAAAAATTCGAACCGTCTTTCTTCCTTTCATACCGAACAAAAATATTCATTAGTAAAAGTATTTCACATTAATGTAATATTAGTTTGTTTTCTTTTAAACACAAAAAAAAACTTTTGTTTTATATTATCTCCAATTGTATTATTTATTTTAATACAATATTGTTTAATATACTTCAAAAGAGAAAAATTATCAAGGTTTAAAAAAATATATTTAGATTCTGTAAGAATTAATAAATCTATCAATGTACAGTATACTTTTAATAAAAGTAGAATGTTTATCATAATTTTAGAAGTTATAATGAAACTGTAAGTTTTATTCACAGTACCTGGAAGTTTTCTGAGATATATACACTGCCTTCATTAACTGTAAAATCTAATTTTGGAGGCGAGACATCAAACTCAATATGTTCACCTTTATAAAAAGGAACCAACTTGTAATCTCCAGTTGGTAAAGATGGAAAAACAAATTTCCCATCTTGAGCAGAAATAACATGGCATACATAAGGCACATTCAATGTCTGGCTGAAACCTTTTACTTTATCTGGATTGCAACCCAAAGGAGGTGATTTCAATACTTTCTTGGAAAACAATAAAAAGTTAACTCCTTGAATAGGCTGACCATCACTAAACACAAAACCACTAACATCATATCCAGCTATAATAATTTTATTGCTTGTTTTCAAGTTATCATCAATGATAGTAATTTCTTCCGATGATTTCTCAAAAACCCAGGTATCATGGCTAGCATGAATGCTGTACTTTCCTGGTAACAAGTTAGAAAAAGTATAATGTCCATTTTGAGTACTAGCAGTTTCATTTATTATTTGGTCTTTGGAATCTTTTAATAACAGTCTTATTCCTGATGGGCCAGAGATTCCATCATGACTTAGAACCTACAAAATAAAGATAAGCATTATTAATATTAACTTATTAATGTGAGACAATTTGTTCATATGAATTAAAATTTACATATTTAGAAAAGAGTTTCTCAAAATACTAAACAAAAAATTTAAAATGAAATCTGTTATGCATATTTCAATGTATTATATCAGAATATAATTTCTTGAATTGCCAAGAACCACATGATCGTGCAAGTTAAATTATATTTTTATTCATTTTAATTGTTTGATTGAATCATTAATTTTGGCATTGCCAATGATCAAAAAGATTTTGTCTTGCATTTATTATTTTTAAAAATATCAAATTTCCTATTCATTTTATATAATCACATGATCTAAACTACATTTGCTGTAGGTTTTATTTGCTGTAGAGATTAACTTATTTTTTTTTAATCAGAGCTTTTATAAATGCAATGACAACACATTATTAAAAGCTGATTTTTTGAATGCTCATACAGATAATAAAATTTTTATTCTTTGCCAACAGATTTTTTTTATTTTTTGCTTACGGATTTTATTTTTCGCCCATGGAATTTTTTATTTTTCATCTACAGATTTTTGTTGATGCCACAAACCTCATTTTCAAAACAACATCATGTTTTGACATAATAATAAATGTAAGTTCTTATTCCTTCAATCCACAAGCTATTTTAAAAATCATCTCACATATTTCAATAATTTTGTAAAATGTAGTATTTCATACTACATTTCAGCAAAACAGAGAAAAATAAAAACAAAGCATTGTAAATACAAACATCATGGTGATTATAAACTAAACAAGGAATGGGAAGATAAGATTAATTTAATCCTTAAACATGTCATCTTTTAAACCACATTAAATATAGCAAGGGGGAAAATATAACAACCTGTCCATAAATGGTGAATCCCTTGAAATTAAAATTGATATCTTTATTCAAACTACAAGGATCTGATGTGCCATCCACATGCAAGTTGACGCTGCTTGGTTCAAAGCTCCAACCAGATGGTGGCTCAATCTTTAACACATAATCTCCTTTATCATACAATGGGATTAAGTAATAACCATTATGAGGAGCACAGTCAGTATGATATTTTAAACTTCCATGTTTTGTATATCTGCAGATAAATAGTCTAATGGTTATTGGTAAAAAATTAAACAATAAATTTGTAACACATTTTTTAATGGACTATTAATAATTTTTTATTCTAATGCTATCAGATATTTTTTAAATAGAAAAATCATCTAACAATCATTTTAATTATGCAAACATTTGAACATAGTAATAACTTTCAGTCTTCATTAAAAATTATTATCATTATAGAGGAAATTCTTAATTTCTTTTATGAACAACAGAAAATAATGCATCAGTTAGAAACAGACATAATGCCCTTTTGGGTATCTCTTATTTTAATGGATCATGTAAAAAAAAAAATGAATATATAAGAGAGAAACAATTTTTCTATCACAAAAATTTGCGAAATCATAGAATTAACTGTCATTAAAATGAATTTTGATACTAATAAAAAAAATCAGTGATGATTGAAGCCTTGCTAATAGAGCCATCTGGCAAGAAATTTTAAAACAGATGAATAACAAATTAAAATACTTTAAGCTATCAAATGAAGTTAATTGTAGGAGAAACACAGTTTAAGAATTAAATTTTGAGATGAAGTCTATAAGTTATTTTAGTATAGAGAGTAAGATACAGAGTAACTTATTTTATTTTTAAAAAAAAGGCAACAACTTTTTTCTCATTATTTATAGAGTTCCCGAATAAGAACATGTACAATAAATATACAACTTATTTTCACTTTTAAAAGCTTGAAATCTTAAAAGTTCAAAATTAGTGAATCAAGGAATGAACATTACAAGAAATTTTAACAAACAGAATCTCAAAAGTTTAAAGTTAAACATTTAAGTTTCAATATCATATACAAAAGTAAAAAAACTAATCAAGCATAAAATAAAAATTATAAAACAATTCGTCATTTAATCCCTGAAACTAATAGAAAAAGATTTTATTTGAAAAAATTTAAAATTTTCTAGGAAATAAATATTTTGGAACAATTTATTTAGTGTTAATATTTTTTGGATGCTATATTTATTAATAGATATATATTTTCACAAAAATAATACTGATAAATGTTATAACGGATTAATGTTATGATGAAAATATCAAATAAAAAGGCAATACATTACATAGAAATACAAGAATAAATAATTTAATTATGGTTATTATCTTACTTCTAAAACTTAAAATTATTAACATTTATTTTAATCAGGCAATAAGAACAGGCAATTTTATATTATAAGCTATAAAAAAACAGATAACATTAGGGTTTCTAAAATTTAAATATATCTCAAATGTCTCAGCAATTTTCTTTAATAAACAAAGAAAATGCTTGTATTATATTATAATATAAGGAAAAAATTATAATAATGCTGAATTCTCAAAACTATTTTTTTTTTTTGCAATTTCTTAGAATAAATAATCAATTGAAGAAAATCCTCTTTCCTTAAGTTTTGAATAAAAAGCACAATTTTATATGAGATGCAATAAAAAAAATACTAAAGATTAAAAAAAAACATCCATTCACAAACATTATTTTCAACTTTCATTCTAAAATTTTCCCTGACAAGATATACTTTAATTTTTACAAATAACACCATTTTTCAAAATTTAAAGTATATCAAGTTTAAATATTTGATATTATTTAAAACATATTTGCAAAAATGACAGAATAATGCACTTTAAAATGCTCAAAAATTAAAAATCCTATTTTCAGGAAAAACTTGCAAAGTGAGTAAGTTCTATCAATTGATTATAAGAAATTTTTTAACTGTTAATATTAACTATGAAAATATTTCCGATTTCAAAGTTTATTTCAGATTTAAAAAATAATATTTACAATTTCATATCTATTCGTGAATAGTTAATACTGAAACTTGATTTAACAAATCCACCACAACTAAAGATAACATCACTGACTACATGTTTCACAAAAAATAAAGTTAAAGTTTGTAAAGTAATATATAAATTTGGAATCATGATTGTAATTTAATTTATATTTTGAGTTTACTAAAGATTTCAATATCAGAAAAATTTCGGAATTTCATTGGAAAATGTAAACATTTAGCAAAATTTTCTCTTCATTTCAATTCATATATTTCAACCGATGCGAATTTTATTTATTATTATTGTAGTTAATTACAAAAATACACAATAAATACCCTTCAAATGCTTTTTAAAATAAGTTTAATGATAATGAAGCGGTAGTCTGTGATTTATTTTTTATTTGGTTTCGCAATTGTTCTTCAAATAGAAGAAGATCGATTTAGGAAAAATATTTATTATGAGAGTTTCTGATTGGTTCTTAAATTCGTATCCTTCTGTCTGGGAGTGTGTGTCCATGTCCAATAGAATTTAATACAACATATATTAAAACAAGCTTTTCATTGCATGTAAACCTTGCTATCTGCGGTTGTAGTATGAACGATTAAAATTTAAACCTCCGCAATTAAAGGGGGTCTTTCGTTGGGGGCTTTTTGTAATTTTGTTTAAAAAATCTAACTCTAATAATCGCGCTTGAATTAGCTGTGCATTTATTATCATGGCTGTTGTTAATTTATTTTGTTATTTTGCATTCATAGTTATCACACTCATGTTCTTATGTTCTGTCAGTCGGTCAATAAAATTTTACGTAAAATTAGTATTTTATTATATTGCTATATTTAGTGTTACTCTTGTTGCTATACCATTCTCAGCATGCCAGCCAGGAGATCCTGGAAACTTATTGTAAGTTTTTTTAATTAATACAAACTTAATTTAAAATGAAATATTTTTTTTTAACTTGACAAATTCTCGATTTAAAAAATTACATTATTTTATATAAACTGTATTATTTTTTTTCTTTCTTCTTTGTCATAATTTGATTAAAACATTTTGACAAAAAAATTATCTCCACATAAAATTTCTTAACTTCAAATATAGAAAAATATTTTAAAATTTATAATAAAAAAATACTGTAAATGAACTATTTAGTTATAAAATTTGAAGGTTTTTCTTCAATAGAAATATAATTTGAAAATTTTGTAATTGGAGTGATTGTTGAAATAAAAAAAATGTTCATAATAAACAAAGCACAAAAAGTAATATAATTTTAGAATGTTGGAGGAAATACTCTTGCTTTTTAAAAATATTTCATAATAAAACTTTTTAACTAAATAATTTATGCACCACATATTGTTTCTACTTTTCTTCATGTGACATTAATAAAGAAAAAATATTACATTTATTTTGAATATTACTTAACTTAAGTGAGTGAAAATTTAATTAATTTTATTAGATTTATAATTTATAACATGCTTTACAAACATACTTTGAGTTGATATAAAATTGTATGAATGATCTATACACATGTTTGTCAAAAGTAATTTTTTTCCTTAATTGATTAAACACATTACATTCTTTCATTGCAATTTCATGATATTCAAAGTTGATTACAATGATACAAATGAATATCTATATTGTGATAATCTATGACTGCTATATTCTGAAGATGTCATTTCCAGAATTAGATGTAAAAGAAAGTTTGTTCTATGTTTTTTTTAGTTGTGTGAGGCAAAAATGTGAAATTTTAGAATTTATTGTGTGAAAAAATTTAATTTAACTTTTGTTTCTGATAGTATTTAATTATATATTGGTTTTTGAGTATTCTGATGTAAAAAAAAAAACCAGGTACTTGTGTATTAATAGTAAGCTTTTGACAAATGTTAGTTATATAATGGTCTATAAGCATGTGAATATTGGCAATTGTTTGCTGGTCTGTAATTAATACACAAATATTGGATTACAAACATAATATAGATGTTTTGTAAATATACTTGCACTTTTTAAAATTTGTCAAATTGAAAGTGTTTTTTTTTAATCAATTATTACTTTCCTGAATTCTTAGCTAATTCTAATATAGATCAAGAATTCTTAACAAGGATGTAACACATTTTGTTAGTTGATGTATAGAATATAATACCAAGCTCCAAATATTTCCTCTTTGTACATTGTACTGCAGTGTTTGTTTTTTGTTTTCTCTTTTTCAAATTTTTTTATAAGCCTTATTACTTAATTTTGTTTTGTGATTTAAAGTTCTCCTAAAGGAAAAATTAAAAGAATTATCAAACGAAAAATTCCCTCTGTCCAGGAAATAAACTTCATAATTTTAACTCTAGCCTAGAAATTTTACTTAATGGATTTCTTTTTTCTTGTGCAATTTCAGTTCCGAAAAATCTCTGTTGTTTCATTAAGTATTTTTTAATTATTGGAAAGTAGTAATTGCTTTTAATATTTTATGAATAAAAATGACTATTAGGCATTGTAAAGGAATCTTGAAACTCTGATAAATTCTTCACATTAATGTTGCAGCATCTGATGTATTTAAATGCATGTTAACAAATGCATTAATAATGGAAAGTAGTAAAACTTTTTACTGTAAATTTACCATTTTACAGATTCTGAATGGGATTATTTTTGTATCTAAGTATTGCAGTCTTTTTTTATTTATTTATTTAAATCAACTTACACAACTATTGAATTTTCATTAATACTTGGATTAATTTTCATTTCAATCAACTGTCTCAGTTTGCTGTCACAACTTCACATGTGTTAACAGATTATCACAACTCCAGTGTGTCTTTTTTTCATATTTAAAAATTTCATACATATTTCAGCATAAAATCTACATATTACATGCTTAAATCTTAAGCATTTTTTTAAATGTTGAAATCAATAATAGCCAAAATTTTCTCTTTTTCATTTGGTTTAGAAAATGGAATTCATCTTAAATTACCTGATAGATACTAATATTATACTAATTACAATATAGATGCAAGTCAATGAACTCAAATGAAACATTTTATCCTTCATTTTGAAGTCTTCTTTTAGAATGCCATATTAAAAATCAAATGTATTGTAAAGTTATTAATTAAATTATTTTTGTTATTTTTAATCAATATTTTGATTACAATTTTAAACATTTTAATTTATTAAATTTTATATATTTCAAAATATTTATTGTTTTTCCAAAATGGCAAAATATAAACCATCAAAATAATGTCCTATGTAATAATATTACTCATAAAGCATCATGTGACATCCAGGATGCATTATTAGCATAATTGTTATTGCAAGATTTTTCTTTCAAGTTTTTTTTTTAAATAAAAGTTTTATCTTTAATAAGTTTGAGTTTTTTCTTTAGTAAAATAAAAATTACATACAAAGATATGTCTAAACAATTAATGCCTTTTGATTTAATTATAATTCTCTGTAAAGTAAATTATTCCATTACTTCTATTGTTGGCACAAAATTTAATAAATTATGAGAAATGGATGTATCGCAATTTTTTAACATACTAGGCTCCACTATGAAAGCTCTTGTTAGTCGTGAATATTTATTTTTACACTTTATTCTCATGACTAGATCATGGAAATTCTGTAATATTGAAACTGAAGAACAGCAGGAACTACAAAACATGTATTTTGTTGTCATATTTCTTGAAGTACATCCAAGCAAACAACTCCTTAAATTGAAGTACCGTCATTGAAAAGGTCATCTTCTGAGGGAATATATTTGCATTGTAAGGTAGGCCTTGTCAAAAATGTTCACACTGTTGTTCTTCCTCTATAGGTCTTTAAGGAGTATGCAAAAAAAAATGAAATAAGGTTTAGTTATGTAAATTGTTGTGCTTTAATGATACAGAAAATAAGATTTTGTATTTTAAAGTTGAAGTGATTAAAAATGCAGTTTTTAGTTAATAGATGTAGGAAGACTTACATTTAAAATTTACAATAACCAAGGCTCTTGAAAAGCTTTCTAAGCTTTTAGATATTCTCCTGTCTTTATTAAAATTAAACACTTAGCTAAACATATGAAAAAATTGTTTGTTATAAAAAAGTCTATATACTGCTTTATCTATTTTTTTCAAATTTTATCCATCATGAAAACTTTTTTTTTCAGTCAGCTAGTTTTTGTAAAATGTTTAATCTATTGCAAAATTATCTTTTTCTATGATCAGTAGAGAACTTTGTACTTTTGTTATATAAATCTACATAATATAATGTAGAATTACAACATGTATGAGTTCTTTCTTTGCTGGTATACAGTTTGCTGGTTATATTTATTATACATTCATTCAAAGTGTCATAGTTTCTGTTACAGAATTCTGTTCTGTTTTATTCAAAATGCTATGCTTTCAGTTTTTAAAAGTTGGAATACAGAATGAAATTTTAATTTATTTGTGGCTAATTTTTTCTAAAATGAGCATCGTCTTTAAGGATTACAATTCCATTTGTCTTATAGTTATTGTCAATAAATCAAAGCAATCAGAAAACTAAATCTATACATATATTTAAGGTATGCATCTTGGATGGTTCATCATATTATATCTCGGATCTTTGGCTTAAAATGGGAGGTGAAAAATGAAGAACTATTAAAATCTAAAGAGCCATGTGTCTTGGTTTGTAATCATCAAAGTGCTTTAGACATAAGTGGTAAGTCATAGAGACATTTAAAAAAATCATTTCTTGATTATAATATAAATAGCTTTGTAGTATTTTGGTTTTCATCTACTTGTTTGTGAAATACGTTGATACATGTTTGAGTATGCAACATTTAATGAAAGTGAAGTATGATAAAAATTGCTATAGATTTGAAACAAACCAAAAATGATTTTTTTGGAATTTGGTCAAATTTTTCCATTTTTCCTATTTATAGTTTTCAGATAATTTTTATGGGCCTTATTATATGAATAAATACATTGTCATAAAAATTACTTTTGCATTATTTCCAAAATGTAATTTATAAATTAGATTAATATTTTAAAATCATTTTTTAATAAAATAACAAATACTCAATAAAAGAAACTGAAAGTGTATTTTAAATAGCTTTTATTAATTCATTCATCAAAATATTGAAATTGCAATGTAAAAATATTATTAAACATGGATATAATATATTTTTTCTGTTTATTTAAATATCAGAGTTTTTTTTTTTATGATGATGGTATTGTTGAATGGTGTTCATATATTTTTGCTAATAAATGCGCTAGATTTATAATAAATCTAATTTAAATAATCATTTATCATAAGTAGTGATGTTAATTATCTATAGTAATCTACAATTTTGCATATCCATTAGATTGGTGAAAATTTCTGCAGTATATGTATGAAGGAATAATTAAGTAAAACTATATGAACTGTAAATTTTCTTTTAATCAAAAATGGTATTTTATAATAATTAATCTCATATTTTCTTATAATTAAAATTATTGCATTGCTTCTTAATTTGCTAAACATGTAGTTTACTATTTCTTTAAAATATTTATTTGGTGGCATACTAGAATATGTCTATTGATTTGTGATCATCAAAAAATATAATTATACTTATTTTCCACAACTGTGCTTGTATAATATATTTGTGTACTCAATGTTTTTTTTTAAAAATTGTGTTCACTTTTCTTTATAATATAATTGAAATTGTTAACTTCTGCATTGCTAAGATATTTGCATGAAAATTGTGCATTTTATCTTTCTTTTATCTTTCTGATAAATGAATAAATATTTTCAACTGCTTTCTTTTATCTTCCTGAAATTTAAAGTATTAATCTCTACTAATAATAAGGGAGAATCTCTGTGTGTGTATATACCGGTGCTCAATGAAAATTTATTTGACTTAGAGCTACCAATTATATGAGCCTTTAGCATTTTTCTGCAATAATATTTAAAAATATTGTAGCACAAAACTAACTATTATGCCATCTTAAAGGTTACATTTCTCTCTTTAATGATAACAATTTAATTCTCCAATTTTTTTCTTTACTTTTGACAATTTCTTAAAAATATTTTTTGCAGAATCTTCAACAGTTAATTTTATTACTGCAGTAAAACTCAAACTGTTTTCATTGTTTCACAAAATATTAAATCATTTCATTTTTTTAATTGTGAAAAGCTAAGGAAGATAGATTCTTTATAATAAATAGGTAATCTTCATGAACATTTTGAAAATACAATGCTACAAAAGTTAAAAGATAAGTTAATTAGACAGCTACATTTTTAATAAGAGTATTGATTTCACTAGGAAGATTAATTTACATAATAAATAGAGCAAATGTAATGTTATTAAAATGATTTTAATTTATATCACAATTTGATACTTAAAAGTACTTCTTGTAATTTCAAAAATTAAAATTATGTATGAAATATTTACTGAAAATTAAATGCTACCAATATTCTTAGTCAGTCATAAAGGCACAATGGCCTATTTTTCTGAATAATGTTTAACTTTGTTTACAGGAATGATGTATATTTGGCCACTTTTTCATCCTTGTGTACCAGTATTGAAAAAGGAACTTCTATTTACTGGTCCTTTTGGTATCTTTTGTTGGCTTGCAGGATGCATATTTGTTGACAGATTCAATTCTGAGAAGGCTCGTGATACTCTGAACATGAAAGTAAAAGAACTGAAAGAAAGAAAAGTATGCACATATTAAAATATAATTTATTTCCTTTTATATATATGTATATGCTGTTGCCTAAATCAAATTTTATATACAACTGCTTTGTCTAGCTCTCTTTACGTCTTAGTCAAATTTTGGGCAAATAGTGGTTTTTTTTATTATATCCTAAAATTGTATCTTTTCTCCTGTAGTGTTTGTTCTGTAAAATTGTAGTTATCTAAAATAGTGTGTGTGTTTTTCCCAATATACTTCCTAAATCATTTACATCGCTAATGTCTAGATAACTATTTATCATGGCATACCATTTTATATAAGTTCTTTTTACCTTTACTCTTCATACAGCAATATACTTCTTCTTAATATTTTATTACACTTAATAATATTTCATATTATTATTAATTGCATTATATAATATTACTTAATAATTGATTGCATATGAAACTGAAAATTAAAATTATATCTATATTATTTCTGTATATATACTCATTTCAAAAGATATTTAAAAAAAACTTTTTATGTTAATAAAGGGTATTTACATATTAATGCCATTGCAGCTGCAGATTTGACTGTTTTTAAATGCTGCCAATCTATGCCTAAATTTTTTATTCAAAACATGCACCAAATTTATCAAAATGGCAAGTACCATGAGATTATGGATGATATTCCCTCTAATCTTTACCTTACCTCACCTCAAGCCTTAAAAAGCTACAGGTTTGGCGGTTTTTAAGTACCACCAATCTACACCGCTTTAACACAACTTTGGTTGTGGTGGCATTAATACGTAAATACTTAATAAATTGCTTACGATTAATGTTGTGAAATTGTCTTGCCTATTATATTGATTTTTTTTCTGTCTGTTTGTGTAGATTCCTCCTCTGCTTTAACCATTAAATTAAAAGTCATTAAAGCCATAACATAATACATAGTATGCATTTTATTTTCTATATATTAATAAATTCTATTGCAAGCTATAGTTTCCAATATTTTTTTTAGAAATTTTACTTATCTTGATACAAATTGAAATAAGAAAAGTTAAACTATTGGTAACTGAAATATCTGAGACAAGAATTTTAAAATAATGTTTATGAAGCATCCTTTTTTTTTTTTTTTTTTTTTTTTTTTTTGTAAATGGATTAAAACAAGCATATGCTGTATTTTTTTATCTAATATTTTTGTTAACTATATGTTAATGAATTTGTTTCTTAGTGTTAGCACTCTTGACTTCACTGAATGGAAAGATAAAAGTTTCTAAAAAGTAATTTATAGTATTTTCAAATCAAAACTAATTTTCCTTTCATTAATTTTATTATCTACTCATAAATTTTTTTTGTAACCTTCATGTTACACAACGCTATTTTCACTTTGTGTCCTAACTTTTTATGTACTATTTTGATATATCTATTTCTGGATTTTGATTGTCTTTATACATGGACTCTGGCAATCTTAATCTCACAATGAATTCAAAAAATTTTATATTTAAAAAAATTATTAGAGTTGATATTTTATACTTCTTTCTTGAGAGTGAATTTTTTAATTGTCTTTTAATGCTTTGTTAAAATCAATTTTATGTAACCATTTTTAATATATTCTTTTCTAATAAATTGTTTCTTTTAGGTAAAACTATGGATTTTCCCTGAAGGCACTAGAAATGACAGTGGAACTTTGCTTCCTTTCAAAAAAGGGGCATTTCATATAGCAACTCGTGCAAAGGTAATTATTTTAATAAGTTTTTAGTTTACAGAAATGATCAAAACACAATAGAATTATTAGTTTATAATATCTGTTGTTAGAAACTGGCAGTTTACAAATTGTGCTATTGATAAATAATTAAATATGTATACATGTATCTTCTAGTTAAGCTATTCATTTCTCTAATAGCCAAACTTTAATTTTTATAAATTCCAAGCTGTTTGAATAGCTAATATTTACTTTTGTTGAAAAACAAAATCCTTAAAAAATGCAAGTAACATTTGCATGCAGTTTGAATTGTCTTTAAGAATGTTTTTATTTTTTTGTTTGTTTGTTTCTGTTTCTAAAGTTTAGTTAGAAGAAAGCTCTGTAATTTATATATATATATATATGTAGTCTCTTTTTATTTTGCCTTATATGATTAAAACTATTCTAATTTTTGATTTTGAGATTACTTGAAGCATGCTTTGAACTATTTACCAAGTTCATGTAATGCAAAATTTAATCAAGTTCATTTGTTACATTCTATATAAATTGAACATTGTTGCATTAAAAAAAAATATTTAAAACTAGGGGAAATTAGTGAAACTGTGTGTCTTGCATTGTCCTAATCAAGTTACAATTTTTTTTATCACATAAGTACCACCTTTAATATAAAGATCAGACTTCAAGCCTTAATTTTTTGGAGTTGTAAAAAATATTTTTATCTATTATTCTTAATCTAATAATAATAACCCTTATAATAATACTGGCCATTTTTACCCTTATTTTTACCTATAATACTAATGATAGATAAACATGCATATGCGTACATCTTTATTATATAATTTATATTCCAATTCCTTTATAGATTTTAAGACCCTTAATCATAATTGATAGTCAAAATTTTAAATTAATATTATTTTTAATTTCAAATTTAATATGTGCAAATGAATGCTCACACATTATTAGTTGTTAGAGAAAAATTGATTTTATAGGTGGAAAAAAATTTTTTTAAAGATATTACATTTTATTTTAAGATATTAACAATGCCAAGGAAAAAAAGTCTCCTGACTCTTTGGTTTCTTGTAATAGTCCCATGATTTAATGCTCTATGTAATAACACTTATATCTTGAAGAAGGCTACTATTAAAAATATAATTCCAGCAAGTAAAATTCAGATAATATATTAGTTATTAAAGCAAAATGGAAAATGTCTTGAATCAACTTCTTTAACACTAGTAAAAGCTTGAATGATAAATATGATTAATCCCTTCTCTGTCATTGTTACCTCTCGAATGTTCTGCGTTTTTGTGTCTGTATGATTGGTGTGGCATGCCATGTGACAAAGAGAAAAAATTATTGAAATTGAATTCATTGCTGCTTGCACGTCTCTTTAAAACCTACAATTATTTTTATATTTCTGAATAATGCTAGTTCCACTTTCTACACAATTTTCAACATGAGATTTCGTCCCTTGAATTGAAACTAAAATAATTTTGTAATTTTGCTTTCATTGGTCTTATTGTGGTTTTTATGATAAATTCACAGAGTGAGTTTGAGGACATTTAATTTATTATCTCTGAATCAGATGATAATTCTGATTCATCAAATGATAATATTTATTCATAGTCTAGTATATCAGAAGATAAAAGTGTTCAGTAAGGATGAGGATTGAAGAAAAAAACAATGTTTTTTGCTTTTCCTTATTTCAATCTTACAGGAAACCTTGGTATATTAGTAAATTATCACTTAGATAACCATGTATCATAAAAATATATTATCACAATGCCTTTTTAAAACTTTAAAACGGGTGCATTGCTGTGAAAACTGGAGATCAGTAGACGAGATATCACATTTTTCACCCCCTATAGGTCAAGCATAAAATTCCTTGCTGACAAAATTATTTTACATTCTTGAATTTATTAAACATATATTAATAAATTATAATATTAATTTAATGTTATAATTTAAATTATGTATGTTATGATAATTATATATTAGTGTAATATTATAATTGATAATTATAATAATTTTCAGCAATAAAAAATTGCTTTTTATGGGTTGGAAACTCAGAAAAAAGATTGATAAAGTACTTAAACATGTTTATATTTATTTTGAAAAAAGAATGGAATTGAAACAAAATTTATTCAAATCAACTTTGAAAAATTGATTAAAAATTAACAAAAATTTATATGGTAATGAAATTGTCAGTATTGCATAGTAATTAATTAATTAATTTTAAAATGGTATAATATTTTTGTTATGATGCTATGGGAAAAAAATTAATCTTTTAATCCATTTTACAAGAACATAAAGTTTTAAAATATTTTAGTTATTTATTCCAGGTGCTATGGGATATGGGCGAAATTTTGTTCAAATTCATCTAAGATGTATGTGATTAAAACAAGTAAATGAGCATTATTTTTTATGTATAAAAATTGGATATGTTTTCTCTATCACTATGAATATTCTTTAAGAATTATTAAAAAAGTGACAAGTAAATACACTTAAGATGTATGATTTAATTTATTGCTATAAATATTACTATACTTTTTAGTTTGTCAGAATAGCTGCATACAGAACTTAAACCGAATATTTTAAATTTAACAGATAACCTTCTGTATATTGTAATTGTATGCAATTTTACAGAAATTTATACATTTTTCTTGTTATATTTTAGGGTCTGTAATACATGTTTAAATTAATGATAAATTTATCAGGTAATTTGTTTCTTGGTTCTAAAGGATTGAAAAAAAAATATATGGAAGATTGTTCTTGTTATAATTACCTTTTAATATTCTTATTTCACAATTTTCATTCTCTTTAGATTCCTATTGTTCCAATAGTTTTCTCGCAATACGCCGATTTCTATAGTATTGGTAAAAAAATATTTGATAGAGGTGAGTATATAACACTGTGAACTCAGATATGTTTTATTAGTAGATACAGCTTCAAAATCTTTGACTTATTTTGAGAATTGGATTTGCATTTTGTAGTGAGGTGTTGAGAGCTTTTTCTATATTTGTAAACTTTATTTGAAATGAAGAAAAGGAATTATATGTAATTGAAAAGAATAAATTGCATTACAATTCATTTGAATGTAATTGCATTATTTTATTCAGCATAGTATTTGTTTTGAAATTTTGATAAAATTTTATCAATTTAAAAGATTTAAAAAAGCGATTCTAAATTAAATTATTATTATTATTATTATTGAAAATATCTTGTGCTAGTGTAATATATGAAATTTCATTTGAAATTTTTGTGAATAAGGTGCAAAATAAACTAAAGTGCTTTAATCATGAACCTTTTTTTGTAATTAAAATCTACGTTTAATCTGCCAATTCATCTGTTTATTCCAACATCTTCTCTTTTTTTTATGTAAAGTTTTTTATGCAACTACATTTGGCAAAATCTTGTCTTTAAATCATATCATTTATTCAGATTTCAAATCCCGCCAAACATTAATCATCAGGTAGAACTTTATTCTAATACATCATTTTGGAAGTGCTGCAAAGATTTTAAAAATCCATACACTAGTTTTTTACTAGAGTTATGTAATAAGGGGTTTAATCATATAATTTAATCTGCTATCTTTCTTTAGTGTTCTAAAAAGTTATCAGTTATTTAAAATGATGGCTGTATTTATTATTTGCTTTTGTCTACTTATTAAAATTGAATATGACAACTACAAACTTGAGTGATATTTCCCTTTTATCAACACTTTTTTTCCTTCCCATTTTTAACTCTCAGATTATCATTTAATTTATAAATATGCATTCCTTAATAATAATAATGCTAATTATCTTTTCTGCATTGTTTAGGTACTATTACTGTCACTGTTTTGCCTTGGATTAAAACAGAGCATTTGACATCAGAGGATGTACCTTTGCTGACAGAAAAAGTTCGTTCTCTAATGATGTCCAGCTTAAAGCAGTCGGCAGAAGGTTTATTGGAAACAAAATCTAATGGCAGCTTCAGTACTAAAGGGCAGAATCAGTGATTAAATACCATTGACTATTTCATCCAGATCAAACTTATCTTTTGTTTTTTTTTTATATATAAATTTACAGAGGATTTATTTCTTTACAGATCATTGAAATCCTGTTATTATTTTAAATATTATTTAATTTCATGCTTTGTTTGTTGAATGTGCCATAATTTTTGAAGGTCTAAATCTTTCATTTAAACAAAGATGCTAATATCAAAAATTCATATTGATCTCATTTACATTTTTTACTTGTTATTTTTCTGCTGCAGAAATCATGCTCAAAATTTGTTTTTGATTAATTGTTAATTGATTATTATTACTTATCATTCATTATTATTAGTTATCTTTGTATTAGCCCATTTCAATGAAAAGAAGATTTCAAATATTTGAAATGTAACTCTAAGAGTTTTTATCATGCAGATATTAGCAATTTCAAACTTATTTAGAAAGTAAGGAGAAATTGGTTCTATAAATAAGTGATATTTTTTTGTTTTAAAAGGGAGGAAATGCTACGCTTTCCCTCTCCCCTATTATCTTTTTTTTGTTTTGTATTTCTTTTCAGGTTTATAAGTTTTCGATTGTAAAATTTTCTAACCTATTGTTATAACCAGTGAAAGGACTCGTATATAAACTTATTTATAATTTCTTTTTTCCTTACATTTCATTACAGATTGTTTGCAGTATAACTGCTAAACTTTTAACTTCTATTTGAAAATTTTTTAGTGTAAAGTATACATTGAAGCATAAATTCCATATCAAAATTTTGGGACTTAAGAATGTCAATTTGTTGTTAGAAAATTGTCTTTAATTTAAAACTGTTTATTTTAGTGCTAATTTTTGTTGGTAGCTTTAAGTAAGAGTACAAATGCAGCTATAACCAAAGAAAAGACATTCATATATTTTGTGTATGTGTGTTCCAGCATACCTAGAATTTTATAAAATTTTGGGTATCTGTCTTAAAATATTAAATATCTGTGCAAATCTTAGACAAAAATGAATTTATATATATAGCATTTATCTAACAAGACTATACATTTTATTTTTGCTGTGTTGATTGTGATAACTGATATCTAAGATTTTGAACTATTTGCTTTTATTATTTTTTAAATATTTAAATGCATTTTTTAAGTTTATTTGAACTAGTCATTTTTTTGTTTGTATCTATTAATGTGAAAATATATGTGATAGTTTTTAGTTGCCAAAGATACTTCTTTAAAATAAATGCGCCTACATTTGTTAATTTCATATTAGTAATTTTTTTTTAATATGTCATGGGTTGTTTGTTATATTAGCTATTTATTCAGTGTGCGTAAGAGTTTGTCATTAATCAAAGGTAATGGAATACTAAAATACTGTTAAAGTAGATAAATGGATAAAGTAAAAATAATTAATAAAATTTGGAATTCAGAAGGATGAAAAAAGAAGGATGATTAGGATGATTAACACAGAAGTTTTCAACTGAAATTGAATAGAATGAAGAAAAAGGATGTGAATAGAAGTTGACTTTAAAAATTCAAAAACTGTAATTTTTAAAAAAAAATTAATAATTTTTTTCATCTTGTTTTATAACAAAAGTTCTTTAATTCTTAATCATCCTTCTGAATATTTCAAAATTTTCAGTTATCCTCTCTGATTTTTTTTTTTTTTTTTGAATGAAGAAAGAATTAATTAGGTTATCTGTTTTCAGGTATATCATTTCATTAAATATGCTAAGTAGATATTTTAAATTAATAATCTCTGTATTCTTACACTTTTATTCTTATCTCTGTTCTATTTGCATTGCTTATTTTAGTTATTTTGACTTTTAGGACAGTAATTAATTATTTTATACTAAATGAAGGTTCCAGAACTACTTTCGATTTCATATTATTCCAAAGGGAGGAAAGTTTAAGAACCTCTCTTTTATTCTACAAGCATTCTGTTTAAATTAATACTACAATAATATACAATAAAAGAAATAGAAGTCTTCAATGAAATTTGTATCTTATTTTGAAATCAGAAAATTACATGTTTTTATTAATTAAAAAAAATTAGTCATGTTTGGTTTTTTGTGATATTAATTTTTCCCTGGTATGATATATGTTTTACATTGTGATTTGAGGGGAGTTGTGTATGAAAAATATACTTTTAAAGTACTGAATTGATATGATTATGTTATTATGAATTAATTATTTTTGATCTTAATGTATTAATCAAAATTATTCTTAAAAAAATTATTCTGTGGAAAGATTTTTCTTTAACACTTTCATTTTCTGCATTGAATATTTGTAGTTAAATGTCCTTTTTTACTTCACTGTAATAATATAGTGAAAAAATGATATTTGATAATGGTTGATGAAGAAAAAAAATTTGCTCTAGCTATTCAATAATCCTAAATAATTATTAGCAAATGTGTAACATAATTTTCAAATTCACAAAATTGTATTTTCAATTACACTATCATGAAATATGGTCACACAATTTATTGAATACTGTATTTGACATCACTTTCAATTATCATTAAAAGCATTTTTATTTATTTTTATTTTTTACAAATTTCATTATAAATCTCATTCATTTTTTTTATATGAACTGTTGTATATTTTATGTATGTAATCTTATTTATAAGAAAATGTTTTATACTTTAAAGATGCTAAATTTATACACTTTAATATTTTATGTTTTAGCTTGTACTTTACATTTTACTAAAATTCTGAATTATTACGAAAAGAAATTATGCCTTGTTTGTCAGAATTTTCAGTCTCCACATGTTGCTTTATACTCTCTCATTTTAATTATTTCTTATTGCAAGTTAAATGTTTATTATAATAGAATAATACATAATTTTATATTTATAGGAATTCATCATTATTAATGCCAAAATAAAACTTTTATAAAATATAAAAGCTGACTGTTATTAATTTTTTTAAACAAAATTGTATTCAAGAATTTTTTTATAGGAATTTGTTAAACATATTTCAGTGAAAACATTCCAAGTCATTCCAATTATATAAGAATTAAAATAAATGTTAACACTTTGTAACGGGTGATATTTTTATTGTATAGTTTCTAATAATAGATATATTAGATGTAATTTTATTATATTATAGCATCATCAAAAACTTGCAGTGTATTCCAGAGAATACTTTTAATTATAGCTTTATTTGTTATGAATATAGTTTAGTGACCTTTTTAATACAATCTTCTATTCATTTTCTTAAAATAAATCATTTGTGTGCCATTTGTTGTTTTTTGCTTAGCTGATCTTAAATCATAAATTTTGTAACAAAAATGTAGTTTGTATCTGTCTCATTAAAATTTTGATAAATGATACAATTTTTTTAATCAAAAATCTGGATTAGAATTAGATTTCAATAAGTATGAGATATAAATGCTGTATTATTATTGCGGTATTAAAAAATATATTTAAGAAAAAAAAAACTTTATACTTTAAAGTAAGTAATGTGAGAACAAAATGCTTTGTGATTTAAATAAAAACATCTGACTGATCAAACTTTATTAATTTTAAAATAAAATTGTTTTATGTAATTCAATAGAAATTGTATATTTTTCAATTATTTTCTAATATAAATAGATTATTATTCAGATTCCTTTTCATGTAGTGTTTCTTCAATCTCATCAGTCATTTTTTCTATAATAGTTACTGTAGATTTATAAAATATCATTCATTACCAGAATTTAGATGCAACTTTCTTCAGAAACTAAACTAAGTTTCAGATACAAGATAATTTTTGGCTGATAGATCGAGAGCTTGGAATACTTAATTCTGAATTCTACTAATAGCTTTTGAAATTCTCTTTTAAGCTGTAAACTGTCTAGATTGATTAAAAATCTGTTTTATTCTAGTCGTAGCTGGGAAATGAATCATACTTCTCATATACCTAATCAAAATATTTTGAGGATAGTAGTCATTCTCTTCTTTTCTTTGTATTGTGTTTTAATATTTATATATTTTTTAATTGAGTTGTCATTTTTTTTAATTCAAGTTTAGTTTTTTACATTATAATTATTATTAAAAAGCAATGTCTGAGTAGTAAAAAGATCTTTTGATTATTTGCCGTTTTTAATGTATTAAAGATTTTTTTTCCTATCAAATATTACTTTTAAATATAAAATTGTTATATTTTTGTTTTGTGATTTTATGATTTTTACTTGAGAAATGTATTCAATTTAAAGTGGAGAAATATCATACTTAATTTATTTTAATTTTTAAATTATCTAAGGGACCAGAGAAGGTCAAATAAAAATGATCCTGAAAGGATTTTAAGATACAAAGTACAGTAATTAAAACTACCAGTATTTGCAAAATCTTGTAGGCATTTATCTGTGTGTGATCAAAGAACTATATTATTGATTGTAGCCTTTTAATCTCAAGAACAGTGACTTAAACATGAATGTTGAACTATGCAAATATTTCCTCTGATTTATTTAAACTTCATACAGAATATGCATTAGTATATGTTGTGTGTATTTTGTTTAAATAACTGTAAATTTGTATATGTACTATGGAATATGTGACCTCATTATTTTTTGATGAATAAAGCGCTTTTTTGAGCATATAAGTCTTTTTTTTTTCCAAATTTAGTAATTATTGATTTTATATTCAATTAATATGGACAATGGAAAGGGTATTTATGATTTCTTATTTCAATTGCTCTCGTGCTTTTAATATTAACATAAGTTTTGATCTGGTAACAAGATATTAATGATTTTGAACCTAAAATCTATATAAAATTTAAATTATATGATTACCTAGGGTCGCAAAATACTTAGATTCAATACTGCTCATAAATAAAAAATTTTGAAAGTAAAATTTGGATATTGTTTAGATAATTTTGCTATGATTTGGTATTCATGGTTTATATGTTCATCCTCATTTTTAATGTTTTCAAAAGATTGTGGTTTGGAATCACATAAATCTTAACTAAATAAGATTTAATTCAATAGCTTCAATTTTAAAAAATAAGTTTTAAGACACAATGTAAGCTTTTATCAGAGTAACCTATAATTTACAGACTAGATAAATAACAAAGTCAATTACATGCATAAAAAATTAGTAAATACAATATTTACATATTTTAACAAAAATAAAGAAATTAACCATTAAGAGCGATCAAATACATCTTACTTGGGGAGAAAAAAAAGGTTGTACATTTATTTAACTTTTTCACTCGAATGTTTCCTCTTAGGCACCTTTCAAAATGTTGCATCATTTCAATATTTGTTTGTTTTTTAATTTTAAAAATACAAAGTGATAAAAAAGATAAATTAATTTTTCAGGGAAATTTAAAATAATTTTACATATTTGTTTTTCAAAACTGAATAATATGCATTGAGTTTCTTGTTTCAGTGTAAAGGATTAAAAGAAATTGTAAAAAATGATAACACAAAAATGCCACTGTAAGTTCAACAAATGTCCCCAAGAATGAAATAAATTTCTCGCCATTCAAGAGGGAATATAAAAATAGTGTTAAAGCACTAACTTGTCTATTATGAAAAGATTTTGTACATATCAAGTGCAAACAATGTTCACAGGAACTAAATAAATTTCAGTATGTTAAAAAAGCAACATTAAAACCATGCTAACTTCCTTATTGTAAAAGGATTTATCAAATATATACAAGTTGTGATAAACTTTTTTGCATGTCATCAAAAAAGTTCAATATTTTAAAGCAATGTTTATTAGATAAAAATTGTATGAATATTATGATATTAAGAAATTAAATTATCATTCTGTGAACTGGATTTATGATATTGTAATTTTTTTATACTTATTCAAAACAAAGCTAAATTGATATGTTTATAAAACATTTCACAGTGATAATATTTATATCATTACTTGTTTGTCCAATCTTTAACACAAAAGACAAGATAAAATTTAAACATGATCAAATGTATTCATGTTATTTTTGCACAAGATGTAAAAATTGTAAGCAGATTTGTAAGATTTGCTTCCACACGTTAGTTTTATTCTTGTTTATAATTTAAGATAAATATGATGTATGAATTTTTCACATGTTCAACTGTGTACATTTTTTACATGCATCAATATGTTGCATGTGTAAATATCCCAAATGAAGAAAAATTAATATATTCAATAAAATAACTTAGTTAAATAAAAGCTATTTTATTGAAAAATGCATGCACAAAGAAATAAGGCATTTATATATATATACACACACACATACATGACAAAAACATTAAAAAGTTGACTATACTTGACAGGATCTTCACAAGATTGTGTTTGTTTCACAATGGACAAAAAAAAGCTTTGACTTTTTTTCTTTTTTTTTTAGTTTGATGAGAAGGGAAAAATCAATTCTCCACCAGAAATTAAACTTTATGAATGAATGAATCTTCTGTTAGCTGCATATTATTTTGCTGTTATCTATTGAAGATGCACAAGTAGTAAGCAAAATGTATTAATTCTGCTCCATTGTTTGAAATGTTTTATTTATTTATGTCTTGTTTTAGAAATCAAGAAAATGTGAGAGAATTGAATTCTCAATTGGAACATTCCGATAAATATCCCGTGCCATTCATTAATCCTTCATAGAAATCGAAATTTTATAAACTGACTCCCAGCAACCAAATTAAGTTATCCAGTTTACTTTTTAACACGAAATTCTGAAACAAAGTCAAATAGTAGAAACATTGAAATTTTAATAATTAGTCATACATTGTTTTAACATATCCTGTGCATTTGTTGTGTATCCTAACTGAAAATGGCAAATCTATTTGGCTCATTTTATTTATCCCCCCCTTAAAAAGTCTGTATACAAAAACGAACATTTTTTTGTATTATTTATTAAAAAAACAATGTAAAGTTTAGGTGGGGGTTACAAATCAATGTGTACATTATTTAGTAAAGTAAAATATTTAAAAAAAATGGTCAATATTTTGTATCTAAAACATAGAATCAATATATTAAGGTGTAAAACAAAATCATTATTTTGCAATTATATTTAATTATTTTGTCATATAATATCAATGTATTGTGTGTGTTTTTTTTTGTCCCCAAAAATTTCGAAATAAATAATGGATTTCTTAATTTTGTTGAAATTGGAGTTTTAACTTGGGCCAAGAAAGATTAATAAATTGAACAACTAAAGTTGGTTGGAAGGAGTAAGTTATTTGCTTTAAAAATGAGAATCTTTTTTTAAAAGCATCCAAAATAGGAACTCGTTTTTATGCTTATAACGGAATGCATCTCTCATTTTCTTAAATACTTCACAAATAAAATTGATAGAAGTAAGAGAGATGGCATTATTGCACCCCTTTTTAGTCGCTAAAAAGCAACAGACAGTCACTTTGTGAACACTTAAACACTCGATAAAAGAACATCACAAGATAGCTTGGGCAGTCATCTCACTCATGACCGGTCTGTGGTGAACTTTGTGAGGGTTTATACGTTTGGCTTTCAAGTCCTTCATTTTCTGCGGTGCCCGGTACGAAATCCGCTTTTTCTCGCCAGTAACACTGTCGTGAGAATGGTCCAGAGATTTCACATTAGTCACGTCCTGGATGGCGCGAATTTTCACCAGTCCATCTCTAAGTTTCTGGACGGCGTATTGAGAATCGGATGACAGAGCATCTTCATAAATCCGAATATCGCGGGTTCCGTTCGACCTTTCTTTGCTATCACTGTTGTCTAAGGAACTAAAAGCAGAGTCACTGCTTATCACAGGAGAAGTGTTGTCTACTAAACTCGTCGCTTTCGCCTCCACAGAACGCTTGAGGCGTTCTATCTCTTTTTGTTGAGAGGCGATCTGAGCGTCCTTCTCGCTGAGGAGGTCTTCGATGCGAGATTGCTCCCGGCGTAGCTCAGCTTCGAAGAGCAGGAGCTGGGACACGATGTTTTGCATCTCGGCGTCCTTCTGGACGAGGAGCTCTTTCACCTGCTCCTCCTTCTCCTCCATCCTCCGCCGCCAGGAGATGTTCTGTTGTTGCATTTTGGCGTTCTGGACCTTCAGCTGACTCTTGACTTGGCGGAGTTCTCTTTCCCGCATCATCAGTCTCGTGGTTAAGCGCAAAATCTCGGCTTCCAACTGAAATACAGAATATTCATCAGTCTATTATTTTTTAAAAAAGACAATAAAGGGTGTATCACATGTAGCTTTTTATTCCAAAAAGAATATCATGTATTATTTACTGCAACTTAAAATTAACAAAGTGATCCAATTGATAAGATTGCTTATATTTTGAGCTTGGGCCGGGATGGCCTGGTTGGTATAGCGTTGGACTTGTACTTCTTAGGTTACGGGTTCGAAGCTCACCGGCCAAACCATTCCCCGAGTGTGTGGCGATTGGCGCTCGTTAAATCTGTTCGTGGTCGCAAAGTCCTCCATAGCGCGAGTAATATCACTGGGGGCACTGGGTCAGAGAGGATCGTTCTCTGTTCCAGATCTAAATTACAATCTGAGATGTATGAATGAATTTGCATGAATGTAGTCCGCCCCCTAAAAAGGGTTGTGACGTGTATGTAGCTAAGTCGTACTCTTGTCCCTAGATGGCGCTACTTGTAAAAACAATAGACGTATATCTCCGGCTTAAAATCTGCTGATGTATCAGCGGGCTTGTCCACGGCAAGTGCCATTAGTCACAACACAACAACAACGCATTTTTTGAACTAAAAATTTGACTCCAGTTTCAGCCAAAGTCAGAAAATATCATACAAAAAAATAAAATTCTTGATAGCACCAATTTTGTGGAATTTAATAAACCAGTTCAAATATCTACCAATGAAATAGTTAAAACTTAAGCAATGCATTTGTTGGGGGTGGGGGGGATTTATACAATAATTCGTAAGATTAAAATATATACCTTTATTAACACACCAGAAAAAAAATGGAAACATTTTTTTTATCAAAATCCTCGTGGAAAGGGAATCAACACAAAAGAAATCCTAAGGTATACTAATAAAAAGATTCTGAATAAATTGAAAATTTCATCACATTAATAAAACATTTTAATTTTAAAGAATATTTCAGAATTACTTTATTTTCAAACCACTTTTTTTATTTTAATTATTAATTTGTCTATTACTTATTCTATTCTGAGTATAAAATAATATCGACAGTATTTCCATTCTCAATACATTCAACAAGCATTTACTTCTTCTCTCTTTACAATTTTTTATATTTTGTAATTATTGAAAAATGCATTTTAAGAATTAAATAAAATGTTATCAGAATTTTTAGTGCTTTTATTCCAACTCCTGCAACGAGTTTACCATTCTGCACGATACATTAGAAAGTACTTTTATTTGTGTGCAAATTTTCGAGTCTAGAAATAATTAATTAAATTTAAAACTTATGGAAAATAAGAAAAAAAATATTACGGCAATTAAGGTTTTTTTATTGCAGTTGTTTTTCTTAAATCAAAATTATCCGCAAAAATATCAAAACTGTGAAATTAAAAAAAAAAAGGTATATTAAATAATTTTACATGTGATGTTAGTCTACAACAATGGGTTATCTAACTTCTAAGCAAAATCAATTTCATCACATTTTGTAAGGTACTCCGTAAATGGAAGAGTACATAAAAATCGAGAGGTGAGCATTCGATATTTAATACTTTAAATTAACGAAATTGATTCAAATCATCTAAAAATTGTAAATGGTTTGAAGTAAACACGGCTTTTGCTGCAGTCTTTTTCTCAATACCAATTAAGACGTATTGCTATGATTATTTACATTTCAATAAAATCTGCTTTATTCTCTTGAAAGTGTTTAAACACATCAGAAAATGCAAATATAATAAAAATATAGCACGAATATGAAAATAAATACAAAAGAGAACAAGATTACTAGTATAGTTACAACACAAATTACCAAAAAAAAAGCTTTACTAAATATAATTTTAAATATTTTATGTTAATTTTTCAGTACAATTAGTTTTTGAATTTTTTATTTCTATCTTAAGTCCTGCTATATGAAAGATGTGAATAGATATGCCTAAAATTAAATAAATAAAAACAAAAAATATATATTATTTGTAGTAAACAAATTTTATTTACTACAAAATTTCTTGTAGATCAAATCATATTTTCTTTAAGTCTATAACAAATCAATGAGTTCTATAATGAATGAATGAGCAGTTTAAAAACAAGCAGTTTCGTGAATTTCTTACGTAAGACTTTTACAGAATCCCAAAATGAATTATTGCATAACAATATTCGCTTGGAACATAATTAAAGATAAACAAAATTATCCCATACAATTTTCTGTGAATTTGGCATTATGTTCCTCTTCAGGTAAATTGTTCCACTCCAGTTCCACGTTAAAGAGTTTAGCAACCCACCTCCCAGGCTACTGTGTTATCGTGTCGAAATTTTGGCATTCTTCAAAAAAATGATGGTAAAAAAATATTGCTTCGAGACATAAGATAAAACTTTAGAAAGTAACGTGAAGATCCTCGGGTTAAAATGATCCAGTTCGGTTTTTTTATTGCAATTGTTACGCTCTTTTCACGTTTGAAAACAAGAAAGGAAACTAACAATTCTAAGTCTAATCTTTTGGTCATCAGTGAATTTTACGACAGCATATCCGTTTGTTAGAAGCAGACTCTTTGAAAGACAGCGCCATTTTGATCCACGTGTGTATAAATGTGTACATCTTTTGAAATAAAAAACTGATTTATATATGCAAATTTCGAAAGCAAAAATAATTCAAATTCAAAAAAAAAGGTCGAAAGAAAAATTTTCTCATAAAATCATTGAAATATTATATAAAGAGAGAAAAATATCTATATATTCTGCAAAAAAAGAATGGAATTCTAGCGAGTTGCTGGTACTATTTGTATTGAAATAAAAATATAGATATCAAATTATCGAAAAAAATTAAAAAACTAAGTAACAGAATTTGTTGCAAATTGATTTAATTTAAAATACTTATTTAAAGTAATAAATGCCTAGGAAGAAAAAAATGAAAAGTTTTCAAAATTTTAAATTAAAAAAAAACAATGTTACTTTTGGAAAGGATTTTACTCCCCTTTTCCCAAATCAACCGGCAAAGTTTTAAATACCTACTTTTTAATTTGAATTGATTCTAAATTCATTAAAAAATTCTGGTCATGCTGAACAATAAATAATTCGTACTCAATGAAAAGCTTTACTAAATATAATTTTAAATATTTTATGTAAAATTTTAAATGCAATTAGTTTCTGAAGAATTTTCCCTTTCTATCTTAAGTCACCCTATTTGAAAGATGTGAATGGATCAGCCTAAAGATAAATAAATAAAAACAACAGAAAAAATATACCATTCTGTTTATTTTTTTCTAACAGTTTCATGATATTCAACAAAAAATAATCCAAAATCTATTGGTAGGCAACTTTGCAGTTTCAAAATTCTAGAAAAGCGCTATATTGTCTCAAACACAAAAATGATTTTATCATTAAATATTTTTTAAAGTTTCCCACAATAAACAGAAGGCAAAAATTCGTTTGAATTCAAGATTAGTAGCATCATTAAATTCTTTATATTCTAAAGGATATAAAATTAATTATAAATTATGAAAGCATCACAGTGCCACTACACAATAATAATAGTTATTAAAAACGGTATCAAATGGTATTTGTTTTTTGTAATGTCATAACAGTTCAGAAAGAAATATTGTCTTTAAGAGCAATATCTATTCTGTCAAGAAATTAATTAAGCATAATACAATGAGTTAAAGAATACATTTAAAGTCAGATGATAATAATGTATTCACTCAGAACACTCATTCTTCGATAATGAAATAGAAAAAGAGAAGGGAAAACACACACACACACATTAACTCTATCAGTATAGAAACTTTTTTTTAAAACCCTTTCACATAAACCCATTCATTGTGGTTCTAAATGGCGGCCTTTGAGACCTTGCATTCTGAGTTTTCGTGGTTGAGAAGATCAGTCAAGCTCCAGCAAGCACCTGAAACGACGTGAAGGCACGTGAAAGAACATGGACTTTCACTTCAGATACAAAATGGGTTTTCCTTTCTATTCGGGAGCTCAAGATGTGGTCAGCCCTCGATGGAATATCAGAAGAGCTCCACCCAGACGCTGCAGAGTTGTTGACAAAATGCATGTTTTTGTGTAGAATAAGATAGCAGGGAATTGGTAACAGGGTAAATAAACAAGCGAATGCTATTGAAAATGTATCAATAAAGTCTTTATTCAACAAATAATAAAGAGGAACATCATTCTTGGAATGAGCTTAAAGCCAAGTTTCAATACCTCACTAGATTTTTCCACATCTGATTTGCCTCAAACCGGTTACAACAATAAATGCATATATTTTTTCCCTCTCCTGTTAATAACTAATTTGTAATTTATCGCTTTATATGTTATTTCCATATAAGAAATTAAAAAAAGAATTTAATTCGAACCACACTCGTAAAACTCCATCTAGATAAATACTGGAAATATTGGAAACAAATAAAATATTATAATTAAAAGTTGGGATAAATATGTTTAGAAACACAACAGCGATTTTAAATAGAATTAGTGAAAGGAAATCCATTTTAGATCACCTATTTGATCATTTCTTTTTCCAGCTTCCTCGATAAGTTTGTTTCTAAGAAGTTGGAGATTGGAGAGGAGAATTTTTAATTCATATTTCTAAAGTTAAATCAATCCTTAATATGTATTTTTCAAAACAACATTGAATATTTAGTTCTATCTACAATTAACATAAAGAATAACTTAGAATTGTTGTTTACTTACGGCACTTGCACTAGACAAGCCCGCTGTCAAAGTCAGTGATTTAAGCCGAGTTAGTGCAGTAGCTTCTGGGGGTAAAGGCCACAGAACACCCGAAGGCGGAAGTCTGGCTTCTAGCTCATATGAAGATGACACTCATACTCTCGCTTGTACTACCCCTTTTTACAAGGGGTATTTTTCACACGCATAACAGATAGTTCAAGGTAAAGAACAACCATGCCCGAACAGGACACCCAGATTACAGGGAAAACGCATTATCCCCTAGGCCCGGATACCGGTATAATTTAGAGCAGCAATTGCTGATTAAAGCCAAGCATTTAAGGAAATCAATTCAAATTTATTACTATACGATTGTATGCTACGTTCCATTTTTTAAAATATAGTTTAATGTTGTGTGAGATGCTTTTATTTCTACTTAAGATGTGCAATCGACGCTAATTTGATAAGTCAAGTTAGAATTGAACCCTTTCAATTTTCATAGGTTGAAATCCTTTTAAAATGTATATAAATAGAATATATTAGCCATGTATAATTTCAATTATAATCTTCTAAAATGGTTTAGAAAGATGTTGCCATTCTGAAAAAGCAATCGATAAAAATAGTTTAAGAAAATTATGATACCATTTCTCAGAAATTATTCGGATGTAATTTTCACATTTGAAATTACTTTTTATGTATTGCGAATTCTCTAAATTCTAAAACCTTATAGAGAATAATAAATATCTTTAATACACATATGTTAATATTCAGAAAAGCATGATGGTTATTTTCCAAAACCTTTTATGAAAAGAAAAAAAAAAGGAGGAGGAAAGAAAAGAAAAGAAAAGCAATTATAATATATTTTTTTTAAAATCAAATCAAGCCACAAAAAATATTCAGTGTGGCTTAAAAATAAAATAAGAATAGTAAAAAAAAATCACACAAGATAAAATAGCAATAATAGGAATTTTAATGGAAATTATTTGCAAAACTTCTAGAAACGTCATTTCATAGAAAATAACGTTTGAAATTCTCATGCGTTTTTCTTTGAGGTTACATTCTGATGAAATACGGTAAACAAATAATGATCGGTTCCGGACTTAATAATTTGAATAAGAATGATAACTAATGGAATTATATTTATACAAAAATAGTCTTAAATAATCAAATTACTTATATTACAATCAAATAAGAATTGAAAATGGAAATATATTTAACTGTTTCTTGTTGTTGTTTTTTTTTTTTTTATTTACTTTTAAAATTCTGGATTCTGATACCAAAAAGTGAAATTATAAATTTAATTTTCTTAAACCATTCTAAAAAATAATTTAATATTCGAATTTTTAGGGAATGCAGAATTACGATTATCTGATTTTCATATATTCAATTGTTAGATTTATAGACACAGAAAATCAGGAAAAAGTTTTGAAAACAATACGTACTTTTGGAAGTAAATTATGAATGAAAAATAAAGTTAATAAAAACATTTTTAAGCATATTTTTATAAATATAATAAAAAAAATCTTATTTAAATTATCCTCAATTTTTTTCATATTTCATTATTATTAAACAGTACAGAAAATTTAAAACAAATTTATGTACGAGTGTTTTTTTTTTTATCAAATTCACTATTTAGTGATTTCACAAACATGGAATAAAAATTTAACTTATTTAACAATTGATTTGAAATTCAATTCTGGAATAAAAGATTATGTATTATTCATCAAAAAAACATAAGTGTACAAAATTTCAAAACTTTAAAACATTAGGAAATAAAACACCGATGAAATTCTATTTTAACGAAAATGCAACAAACAAATAAATAAAAATGTGTAATTAAATAAAAGGAAAAAAAACTAACGCAACACGTTCTGTAAAAGTATAAATACAATGCTTCAATAATTCACATATTTTTTTTTATGAATTTAATTGAAATATTCATACATAAATATCAAGAATTCCTTTTTTTAGTTTAATAGATAAAACATTTAGACTTTCAAAATTGAATTTAAATTCTGTGTAGTTTGAAAAAAAGATTATGTAATTTTTACCAGGCCCTTTGCTCAGAATTTGTTACTCAAAAAAATTCTGAGAACTAACTCATCTTGAAGAGACAAGATTTTTTCTGATTTTTATTCGGACGGGAAAGATTTTTGAATATTTTGGAAATTTGTTTTATGCTAGTTATTCTTTACTGTACCGGGAATTGGTCAAAAAGTGATATAAGCTCTTGTGAAGATAATGATAAATAATATCTGAAGGGAAATAAAATCATTAAGTTAGGTACTTTGTCACCTCCATTGAAGCTAATTACAGTATACGTCTATCATCTACTATTACAGGGTTGTTTGGTTATCCCTCGATACTTAAAACAAATAACTTGTACTTGCAAAGTTTTGTTTACATAAGCTACTGCAAGGCGTGAAAAGCAACAGAACTTAGTCTTAAAGAGTTCGAGCGAAACCTTGTTATGTCATTGGTTCATGACCACTTCCATTCGCAAACAAATCAGCAATATAAATAAAAGATTCACCTTCCAGGTTTACTGCTTGTTAACATGTTTATTACAGCAACAGACAGAATTTTAGCATTCCTTTTCCTCAAACAGCGCACCTTGTATGTCAGCACAAATCCCTTCCACCTGCCCTTTATCAAAATATTACTCTTCGTTCGAGTACAGGTAGATGACGTTCGCATTCTTCACCTGGATGACCATTCATGGTCGTTTCTGTCGCGTGCTCTCGGGTGCTATCTCGAGTGTTTGATCATCTTATCTCCATAGTGCGGATTCGAGGAAGGCCGCGCAAAAGAATAATTTCTTTTATTGCCGATTAAATGGAGAGTGCGATGGTCTGACGTTGGACAGAAGGCTATTATTATCAAAACGCCAAGTTTAGAAGCGAGCAGAAGTATTGAAACAACCACGGAACAAGGCATTCCAGAATGATTAAGAGAAATAATAATAATAATCCTATATCTCCGAATATTTAAAATGTTTTGTATGCATTTTTTTTGAAAATTTAATGTAGGCAATAATATAGTTACATCTGATATAACTTAGTTACTAGCTTGTAATGCGTATAGTCCTTCGATATAGTCAACAACAATCTGCACAACATGGAATTGGTGGAACATCAGAATGGAAGCCAGTTCTGCTGATGCTTCGGATGGAACACTTTATTGATTAAGAATCCCAGATCAAGAATCTCTCTGAATCAAGCTGCTCAATACCAATCCGTAACAAAGTTTTGCGTTTTATAAGATTGTAACTTGCTCGACTTAGATTTTAACCTATCTGATTATGATTGGATAATTCAAAATAATTTATTGCATGAAATAGAAAAATAGTTCATAAATATTTTAGCATAATATTGTATAACAGCAGCAGCATAGAGTTAAGGAGAGTATATATGTTGGAGGCGCCAATTTCTGAGAGCGCCATGATAACAAGACATTAGTGCATGTATCTTACTTTCTAATACTAAATATGATGAACCATTCGAAAAATAATATCATGACTCAGATATCGTTATCTATTAATAAATGACTAAGGATGAAAAAAATCGTATTATACCCTTAGCGCCATTCATCCTCGCTATGTAACTATATAACAGTTATCCCACTTTCATTATTAGAACTTGAAGAAATATAAGTTAAAAGGAATGCCATATAAAATTAAATAAAGAGTCGACTGAGTTAGCTTTAAATGATGCGGCAATCAGAATAGAAATGGCATTTTATTAAAATCATACTCAAGCACTAAACACTTATGCTATATGGAAAATAAATATTTCTAGACGATGATTCGAAATAAATATTCCAAAAATAAATAAAAAATATGTCGTTTCCCAAAATATCTGTTTTGTATAACTCCTAGAATAAATATGTTCAATGTTAAACAATACACGTTTTAAAAATAGTATTCTAAATGCTTCAACGAATTAATAGTTATTTACTAAGATTAGATCATTTTTTTTCTAAAAATATCAAATGTATAAAATAATCTAACAACAGAAATCATATCGAATAAAAAAAATATTTTTTGAAACGAATTCCTCCTTATGCCAACAGTTATATTACACTGTAGCCGACAGTTTGAACCCCATGTATTTCAGATGATATCAGCAATGTTTAAAATAATTTTTAACACTTTCAAGGTAATACAGTTAAAAAAAATTATTTTTATTTTTTATCACTATTATCTTATCTTAACTGCAAATTTAATTAACGAAAAAATAATTTTTATAGCAAATTTTTCTTCATAATAATATTTGGAAACCATAAAACCTCAACAGAAAAAAAAAATTCCGTCTAGAATGGCGAAGATTAATTCATTTTAGACAAGGAAATTTTATCAAAAAAATTTCAAATTGTCCACAGGATTCGATAGAAAACAATCCAATCACAAAATAGCGTTATTGCATGAGCAGAGAAAAGAAGAAAAACAAGATGTGTACATAAAGTAATAAATTTTTAGCCATCATTTCAGGTGGAATAAATTCATTTGAATATTCACACGGCCTACGCGTTGCTTGAGCTTTGCTTATTTTTTAGCAGGACCTCAAAAACAATTTATGTTCCCAGCCAGGCCAACCAGAAAATAAAAAAAATATGATGAAAACCATTCGATTGGAATATATAATGCCCCATTCAGTTTAGGAGTCATAATTTTTCCTTACTTCTTCACCTACGTTATGCTTAAAAGGTCATCTCTTGCACGTCAAAATAGTCACGACAGCTATCCACGCGGACCAGTGCCCAACCTTAACACAAAACGATCAGAGCAGTAAAGGCTGGATCAATGCGCATGCTCAAAAAATAACATGAAGAAAGTTGAACCTTATTAAAATAATTTAAAGAAATTTATACTTTATATGCACAATACTTAGCTCTATTTGCTTCAGTTAGACGTCATTATTACGTTTGTAGGCTCGCTACACTGTATAAATTAATGAATTGAATATGAATTGTGA
>JAOUZG010000273.1:163958-174819 GCA_026289955.1 Argiope argentata
ACATATGTTTTTGATTTTGTTCTTATTTTCTCATTTATTTAATAATTAGTTAAATAATAATTATTTTGGATTTAATTTTTTTATTTATAATTTCATTGGGAAAAAGCTTTTTTTTTTCTTTATATAAAAATACAGAGAATAAATACTTTTAATTAATTAATTATCAAATTAATCAGAATTTAAGAACAAAATCAAAAACATATGTCATTGAGCAGCATAAAGGTAACACAGATTTTGCAACTTTTAAAAGAATAAACTATGAATCTGTCAAAACTTTTTCTTGTTTGATCTTTTTATCACCCTTGTGTAATTTCTCATCATTGCTTCATTTCCTTCCGATATGTAATAGTACAGGATTTAAAAATTAATATTTTAAATAAATGAAAAAAATAATACAATTTCCTCGAATTAATTTTTCAATCAATATCTCAAAAAATGTCTTCAATATCAAAGTTGACATATATCCTTAACTTGACGTAAAATCCTTTAAATGCCGATTCATGACATAAAAATGGAACGAGGATGCGTTCGGTGTTGGTGGAGTTACAAAATGATAATTAAGGTTATATCACCATTGCCAAAAACGAGACACGCAAAGTAAGTTTTCTAATGAGAAATGTATTTTCATATTAATAAAAAAAAGATTTGAAAATATAACTTTATTGAAAAAATAATAAACAGCTTATTTTTACTTTAAAAAATCCATTAATTTTGAAAAGTAACAACTTTAAAAGAAAAAATCGAAATATATATAAATTTAATAAATATTAAAATAAACATAAAAAATATCTTACACCTCCGATTTTAATATCCCACGTAAACTCTGAATTTTCCCTTCAAATTTCAACTGATATGAAAGTCCATACATTTATTTCATTTTCAGCTAGTCACACAAGTCTTTATATATAATATAAATGCATGTCAAAGAGAAATAAACCAAAGAATTAAAAAATAAAATCATCTACACTTACTAGAGAAAATCAGAAAAGGCAGATTTTATAGAATCCAGTTAATATAAACAAAACTATTCAAAAGTAAATATTTGTATATATTTGCGTCTTTGGTTGACAAAATCGAACTCCAACATAATACGTCGTGTCTGCATGCGATAGTAAATGGTGTACAATCAAACATGAATATTTTGAAGCTTTTTTCCTTTAAGAATAGTTCGAATAAGAACAAATCAATCTTCATGCAATAGTTTTCTGTCTCTCTCGATATACAAGAATAACTACAATCATACTTATAGCTGTATTTATACATTCAAGGCAAAAAATAAAAGTTATGCATTTTTTGTCCCTAAAATTAATTAAACGGCTAAATAAAACATAGTATCATCATATATACAATAACAGTGATATCTCATGCATTGTAGTCAAGGTGGATGTAGTAACTTATACTACAATGAGCACTAATGAGTTTCTCTACCATTTTTTACAATCTTATTTGAATTAATTTTTAGTAAATAAAAAATTTTAATTATAATTTTGAATTGATTTTGTTTAGTTTTATAAAGAAACAGTAACCAAGCAATTACTAATATTTAATTCCTTTCACCTAAAAATTGGATAAAAATAATTTGTTTTATCTATTTCCAGATCATACACATATATTACAAAAAAAACTATGAAAGAAATAATGAAAGTATAAGATTAAATAATACAAATATTAAGAAAGTTATTTTTGTATCTACTTCACTCGAAAAACTTCTGTAGTATAATATTTCTGAATAATATTTTTATTTATCATCAAATGTACTTATTTTTTACTCTCCGATAAGTTTTTTTCTCAAGTATATTTTATTTTCGAATTTTAAGATAACGAGAAAGAAAACATATTGTAAAAATGTTTAAAACTTTGATTCTAATATGCACTAGTACTACAAAATATTCGAAACATTCCTCCTTTTTTCTTTTTCGTTAAAATTAACCTTTGATATTATCGACATTTTCCTTTACACAATGGAAGAGAGTAGGTTTTATTACTAAGCGTGGAAAACAGCGGGAAAATGATAATAATTTAGAAGACAGAAGTTAAGAATCTTTTTTCCCTACCTCAAGAAGAGAGAGGTAGGCCATATCATTTTTTTCAGGTCTTTCTCTAAAAATTTAAAGCTTTGAAGCGAAAAAAAATGCATAAATTTGTTTGCAAATTTAAATATTATATTAAAAAATTAAATAATAATATCATCAATGATTATATTTACACAGTGGGCAAATGCTGGATGGGACCTTAATATCTGTCTTTAGCGCAAGTCGGCTTTTGACAACAAATGAGTCTCTTTAAACAGTTAAAATCTGCTTTCCCTTAAAATTAAAAACTAAAATCTCGTAAAATATGCATTCATCCTTTGTAAAAAGAACATTTTAAATGTGTTCCACGAATTGAACACATTTTTTAAATTGTTATCGTGAATACAATCTTTCAATACTCGTATACAGAGCGTTATGGTTGGCGATCATTGCATTTTTTAAAAAATCTTTTTGACAAACAAACGATCTAGCGTGAGACATAAAATAATTTTATAAAAACTTAATTTTTTTCCCCTTCGCATCCTCCCTTCCCCCCCTTTTTCTTTGTGTTGGCGTAGATGATCAGATAAATGCTCAAATGGTTTATTTAAACAAGTGATATAATTTTTATGAAGAAAAGAGAAATTAAAGAAAAAGAATCACGTAGTAAGAGCATAAAGATGTCACCAGACATAATGAAGTGAATCCAAAGAAGGCGACGTAAAAATAAGAAAAACATTTATAACCGCCTAAAAATCCATAAATATTAACCTCACAAACGTAACCAGAAACACTCTTCTTTTTTCCCTCATTTTTACTCCTGATTTCCAACGTAGGAGTTGTTTGCTACACCTACGCACGAAAAACATATCGACAGTCGACGAATACCGCCCACGGAACATTCTGAACAAACCTACAAAGGTAGGATTTGAACTTAAGGTCTCGTTCCTCCATTGCATAAGGCGTTTTAATTGATCAGCGGGAAGAATAATCTTCAGAGAGAAACTATTAACATTTCTTTTAGTTTTCTTCCACGACGAGCTGTTTCTTCTTTTTGTTAATTTCGCACGCACCTGCCAACAGCGAAACATAATAGAACCGGCTTTCACACAGCCAGAATCTCACAAGATTTGAAAACAATACTGCTTAAGGAAGAGCTGGAATTATAGCTGCCTGTTTGGTAATCAAGGGTTATGTTTGCATTGCTAACGGTTCAAGACATGCTTGACTGTACAATACAAATGAACGCTAATTTCATGGGCCTGGGTTTTAGCCTTGAACTTAAGAGATGATCGCTTAGGTAGCTTTAGGTTTGTTTATTGTGACTACAATTTGTGTGAGACGAGGCTTTTAATCTCAGTGCGTTCCCTATAAAAGCCAATTTGAATAGGAAATAAGAATATTGAGGTAACAAAATATTTGAATAAACAATAAGGACGTTACCGATTGGTCTAAAATGAACTTGAACTTCTAAAGATTAAAAAAAGTCAGTACATTTCTACACATTCTCAATCGAGCCAGTAGTTCAAATGGTTTGAAATAAATAGTTAAAATGTTTGTGAAATAGGAAGTGGATCACCATCATTTAAAATTTTTAAACATTTGCTATCTAGATCCATGCTTATTTAATTTTTTTCACTTTTATTCTTATTTAAGGTGCAATGGTACTCTATATGACTCCTTATAGGGTGGGAGGGGTATATTTTTTAGGCTCACAATGTGCACATATTAATGGAAAAGTCAATAATTATTTTCAAATAATTATAAAATTTAAAACATTTTATAAAGAAAATAAATAACTATAACGAATTATAGTTATGAACTATATTTCAAGAATAAATGAGTTCCTTCCTTTTTCTTTTGCTTAATTTTAATGAAGAAACAATCAGTTTTTAGTTACATCCACACACATTAGCAAATCAGAACCTAAAGATGATTGACAAAAGCTTTTTCACTAAAGCACCCATGTATTTTGAATTAAAATTCGAATATCATTGACACATCCAGATACTACAATAAATTTAATTTTAAATCAGAATTAGTTTGCGTTAGAATCAGCGCATACTAACCAATAGATTTTAGAAAATAATTTATGTTGTTAAATGTTCCGATTCGCATAAAGCATAAATTCATTCTTAATCCGCAGATAAAAGTGACAGACAAGCAAAACTAAAAATAGAAAAGTATTTTTTTTAAATTCTTTTTTAACAAGCCAACAAAGAATTGAAAAGATACCGTAAATTTCTTATCATCCAACTTAAGATGGATTATCTTTTTAAAATAATACAGAAAAAGAGATATCGTATTTAAAAAATAATTTGAAGTATTTTATTTTATTACCAGTAAAGTATCAAAACTGCTTATCGACAATTCAGACGAGCAATATTTGTTTAAGTTAGACGTCTGATCAGGTGAAGAACCCATTCATATCAAAATAAACACGAAAATTGTTTAATGAAAATATAAATTCAATTACCTAGTACAACAATGTCTACAACCGAAGTTTAAATTTCAAATAATGATAGAATTTTTTTTTATGTATTGTGTGCATATTTTTTAAATAATTCAATCAAAGTTAACTTTTTATATAAGTAATGGGGAGATTAATTCAGTTGTTAACCAGTAGAAAAGAAAAGAAATCTATAATGAAAAACATTTTTAGTTGATAGAGTACAGAAAGCTATGGAAGAGAAAGGATTTATCGCAGCTTTCTGAGTCTCATGTTTATAGAAAAATATGCAAACACCTTTCCACCAACTTCAAATCAAGCACCTTTCTTTTTTAAAATAGATATTTATTATATAAAGTACTAATAATGGGTTTCTAAAACGGAATTGTTCACAAACATATTAATAGTTTGTTTTTAATTGCGATAAAGCTAAGAGAAATTATATAAATTTGCAGTTTTCTTGAAATGATTTTTTTAACTCTTCATTTTATTTCGTTGTACGTGCCTTTTACAGATTAAATCAATTTTTTCGTTTTCATAATTAAATATTAAAATTTTCTTCATAATCCAATTCTAACTAAGCAAATTATATTTCGTAAGAAACGTGAATTCATACCCCCCCAATTTTGAAATTCTTAAATATCACAAGAAATTAAAAATGTTTTCAAGTAATAACAATTTGATGCCAAAAATCTTATTTCATGGATTGTGTTAATTTCATCAAGGATTATTAAAAATGCTAATCCAAAAATCACTTCATTCTAAGAATTTTCTTTAAAATAACTCTTTTTAAAAGAAAAAAGATAATACGAATTCGATGGAAATATTTTCAGCTGAAGATAACTTTTATTTTCTCAAAAGAGATATTTATTTACAATTTTTTTTAACATGAAAGGTTGACTGAGTATTATTTTTATTTTGACACAATCATTGATTCGTGAGATAAATGAAGCTTATAAACGTTGTCCAAAACAATGAAACCATACAGATGTGTGTACAATACATTTACAGCAGCTTTGATTTTGCATTTGTATTGCTAATATTCCAATTCAAATGAAGGGGTTTCTTTCAAGATTAAATCGGTCAATTCCGAATATACTGATGTAATATTTGACCTCTGAAAAACAATTCTTATCTTTTTGTTGCGTAAACGAGAATTATACATAAATCACATTTCCCATTTCCCATGTTTATCTTAACCATGTATGCAAATCTTTTTTAAATGCTATTGCTGCACAAAATAACTAGTTAAAATTACATTAAACATGTTTTTAACTTTATATTGTAGTTTTGAAACAAAATTTCCAAAATGAAATTTCATTTCAAGAAATAGTTTATTTGAGAAAAGAAAAAAAAATTTATCTAATAAATAATATTTTTTTATATATCGCTCGATAGAGTGCTAACTCGTATTCCTTAGGTTGCGAGTTCGAACCTCTCCGGGTCAAAAATTCCCCGAGTGTGTGGTCGCTGGTGCTCGTTAAGTCTGTCGTGGTCACAAAGTCCTCCGGGTCAAGAGTAATACCACTGGGGGTACTGATAAGAGGTAATTGTTCTCCGTTCCAGATCTAAAATTACGATCTGTGGATGAGTGAATGAAAATGCATGAATGAAGTCCGCCCCGTAAAAAGGGGTGTGACGTGTGTGTAGCTAAATCGTACTCCTGGCTCTAGTTGGCGCTACTGAAAAACAAGAGACGCTCAATCGGTTTAAATAGCTGACAGGCATGTCAGCGAGCTTGTAAAAGTGTCATAAATAACAACAACATATTGCAATATGATCAAAGTAAAAAAATAATTTTAAAAATCCAAAATTACAAATGACAAATTTTTCTTCGCATTTCTATAAAAAAAAACTGTATTAAAAAGTGTACAATAAAGAGAGAGTACAGACTGAAATTATTATACAACGTAAGAGAAATTCAAATTCCATCAAGAATATTCTTGCAAAAAATATTTCATATACTTTCTTTTTCGTCACGTGACAAAGCCTTTAATTCTTCTTAGCGAAACATCGCTTAAGGCAATCACATTGTCACTGAGATAAAATCGCAGATTTGTGAAACATTACAAATGGTGCATCAAAACTTTTTTTTCTTATACTGTCAATTTATCTTTATTTATCACCAGAGAACATCTTGTAAATGAACAGCAAACAGTATGACAACAGCGTTCTGGAATTATTACAATTCGGCTCGAGTGATGTAATCTATTAAAATTCAAGGTATTCTTCCCTCTGAGACTGGAATCTTAATTGGGTATTTCCTAATATTTTTCTTTCACTTATTTGTTCATCACAAAGTGCTCCCTAGGAACAACGACCTTGCCTTAAGACAAAATTACTTTTCTTTCGCACATTTCCCGCGCAAGGTCGGGTTTAAAGTGGAAGGAATATTTCTGTTCTATTAAAATAAATACCAATGCTCTGTTAAAAGGGCGGGGGAATAATAATCGATTCTTAAAAAATTTAGAACATTGAAAATTAAAAAACGAAACTACGCCTTTGAATCAGCAATAGCGCTTTAAAAAATACATACAATCCCAAAGCTAAATCTGAGCACAACATAAATTGTATTTGTAGAAAATAATTCAAAAATCAACCACCCTTTTTCTCAAGTATCTGTATAGCAAATGTTTATCAAAAAACACGATTAGAATCAACAATGAACTTTTTTTCCAAAGTTTTTAATGCCTCAAATAACATTTTTCCAGAGCATTTCTCCACTGGGCATTCGTTTATTAATTACCACTCCTTCATCTGGCCCTAAAATAATGCTTGGGAGACTCTACCGGTTTTTCTGGCTCTCTCAAATTCGGACCATTGCAAGTAACAGACTTGGCAACAAGGGCACGCCCGCGCAATCGTCATAAGTGAATTCTAATGCATAAATGACAGTATATTATCGCACTTTTGATTCCTTTTGTTCCAGGCAGCCGAGTCAGATTGAGAGAGCGTTCAAGGTGAAAGGAAAAGGTAGTATACATTTGACTAAAAATGTAGAAGTGATGGTTTCGTAAATTTAATATAATCATTAGGATTTTGGATGATAGATCGTTTGTCCCTCGTCTTTTCAAAACAAATTCGTGAACGAGTTAATGAAAAACAAATGATTTCAACGTCAATCACTAAAATAAATAATTTCTCTTTATAACTCATTCCTCTTTTTAAAATATTACAAAAAAATATCAAAAAAAAATGATAAGGGTTCGTTTCTCGCAATCCTTGACCTAATATAAGAGCTACCGAGTTTTATTATTTCAGTTAATGTTTTTGCCAGACTAGTTATTCTTTGAAAGGCTGGTCAACAATCATCTACCAGCCATCATTAGAAAGTTTGTAAGAAAATTAAAGAAATTTAAAGATTTTTTTTTTCAAAAAATCAAAAATTAACTATAAAAGCATAAAGGTTGAAATATTACGGAATGTAACTGGCATTTATTCCCAAGGAGACTCAAAATATGTGCATGGAAGCTTTTAATACAATACAAAACTCGAATCTGTTGCCATCGTTAAAATCGAAAACATATTTTGGTATCCCTTGATGTAACAAAAAAGATTCAATCGCAAATTACTGATGCCTAATATTATGTAAAAAAATATTAGCATACATGCTATAAAAGATATTGATGACAAAAAAAATCATATGAATTACTTTCATATAAAAAAATTTGGCAATCGATTAACACCTACGCAAGGAGTCATCAATAAACTAAAAAGTTACAGCGTCTTTGGTTTTGGAATACTGCCACAGATAACATTAATAAATGAGCACTGTGATTTTTGAAACTTAAGTGTTTGTTTTACTGGGCATTATATTTAGTCAAACTGGATAGCCATTGTACAATAAATTTAATGTAAGTATAAAAAGTTTGGCCTCCCCGTTTACCTAATTTGAATCTTTGAAACTTCTAACTGTAAGGAGATTTAAAAGATTGCGTCTAAAAAGTCATCCTTAACTCTATTGTTGATTTAAGAAAGCAGCATTACTAGACCTGTTTTAGAAATTTACCAGGGAACATTAGGTGTTACTGTGAATTAATCTGTCTTATGTCTGTAGCATCTAATTGGCCTTAAAGGCGCACATATTGAGAAAATAATAAAAATTTCCATGCATAAACTAAAGTCGATAAAATGCGCAAAATATCAAAAAAAATGAAACTTTTTTTATTACTGCACGGTTTAAATCCCTATACTGTAATAAAACAAACTCGAATTTCCTCAACATACTCCTAATAATTATACTTTTAGAGTCTTTGTACTTTCATTATAATTATACGGCATATAAATATTTATAAAATCTATGTTTTTAACCCTTTACTAATTAATTATGTTGCTATCAATTTTCCCAGCTTCATTTTTTCACCAGTAGTAAAGTTTTCTTGCAGAATAACCTCGGAAAACACAAGAGAAAAATTTTAATTAATAGAAATATCTTACTTCATTTAATTATTAATTTAAATATTTCTCATCCCGACTTTTAGCTTATATTAAATTCTTCCTATTTGGGTTACGTTCTCCATGTTTTTTAGCGTACCATCGGCAAAAACAGTCATATTACGAAAATATAATCCATATTTAAATGGTACTTACAAGTACCGTCAGTAGATAAAGTGTTAAGGCATTTAATAAACTGAAAACAAAATGTGAATGCAAATTCGCACGGTATAATTTAAAGAAATAAGATCATGATTCTGCATTTAGAGATGTCATGAAAATATGCTAAATCTATCCCATAAATCATTACTGTCATGTAAGCCTTCGATTACAATCAAGTTAAACAATCATTTTGACTAAGGAAAAAAAATCCTTTAATCTTTTGGTTTTTCCAAGATCTATAATACTTTAACGGACAATTTGACCTTACTCCAACGCCTAAATGTTAAGAAAAAAAAATCGATATTGAATTCAGCTTACGCCGATGCCCACATGAGAAACGGTTACCTTTCACCTCAATGTAAATCATTAAACCCATGCGAAATCTCCAGACACCTATGCTTTTTTCCTACTTCATCAATCTCGTGAAGTTTTAAAGAAGACTACGCCCCGATATAAACAATAGCCCCACGAATATAATAAACAATTGTTTGCAAGGAAAAAATATTCTCAGGGAACACTGATTATTATGTTTCGAACGTCCAGTAATCAAGTTTCGAGAAGAAGGAATTTCCGGTGATATTCTGATATAGATACTTTTTTTTATGCATATATTTATACATATATAATGTCTTTTGCCAGAACCGACGAACAGAACTGGTTCCTTGTGTCTTAACGTTAGAGGCATTCGAAAAATAATGTCATCGCCGTTCATTTTGCGTGCTTGCAAGTAAGACAAGATAACGTGTTCTGTCGCCAGGCGTATTATTCCGATAGCTGAAGTGGTTGTTCATTCTGTAAACTTACTATTTCACAACACGTTTTCCAATTGAGCGGTTACATGCGTGATTTAAGACTATCAGTATTGAAATCGATTTCCTTTTCATGCGAACGTCACGTATTTAATAAGCTTAAAAAGAGATGAACAACACATTCGACGAAAAGTGATATAATTATTTTTGAGCATTACGAGCGAATAGATTAAAAATCTGTATGCATCGTTAATGTAATCTCTAGACGAAAATAGTTTCAGGGATTAAAAGATTGTTAAATGCATTTGAGATATACTTAACAAAGTACTTTCTTTTCTTTTGTTTAATCGAAAAATACTAGAGAACTCGAATTACTAATCCCAATAAACTATTTAGTGACTAATATAATTCTGGTTTCAAAATTAATTTCGTTATTAAAAAAAAAACGCTAGTAAAAAATTTGTACGCAAATACAAGAGAATAACTTTTTCACTGCCCAAATTAACAAATAAGTTAAAATGTTTCATAATCTATTTTCCTCAGATAGAGCGTCCAAATTTCTTCTTTTTTTTTTTTAAATAAATACAGACAAACTTTGGTTACATTTTTTCTCCCAAGAAATGAAATATTTCTTATTTGTTTTACCATTGTGTAAGAAGTCTCCAATACTACTTAAGTGAATATTTTCAAATAAAAATAGTATTTTCATATTTTTTTCAACATTTCTTTAAATTAGTTCTATTTAAGATAAACACAAAAAATTTATGAACGCGATCTTAAGTGTACTATACACATCAAAGAATAATCAGTAAACAGATGAAGTATTAATTGATGATACCTTAGATTAATAAATATGATTATTAATATAACGTATAATATATATTCTATTAATCTAATAAAATATTTTATCATTAGATTAATAAATATTTTATTAGTTTAATAATAAAATGTTCTAACGTTTATTTAAAACGTATTAATATATATTATGCACATATCACACATGCATAAGGTGTGTGTGTGTGTGTGTGTGTGTGTGTGTGTGTGTGTGTGTGTGT
>JAOUZG010000273.1:174829-195537 GCA_026289955.1 Argiope argentata
TGTGTGTGTGTGTGTGTGTGTGTGTGTGTGTGTGTGTGTGTGTGTGTTGATTCTCCTTTGACGAATCACATACTGAAAGAAAGTTTCATGATTCAAAACACATGAAAATGACCTTATTTGACGCACAGTTCTAAATCCTGCGAACGGAATAATATGTGTTTTGCAAAATATTTATAATATCTATTTCAAAATATAGGGATAGATTTCAGTAAACTTCTGTTTGCATTCAGTCTCGATCAATAAACAATATCTAGAAACTATATTATAAATGTCATTTTGGAGACATATTGTTTTTATAAATGCAATATGACTCCAAAATCTAAAAACGGTAAATAAGATTATACGTTCAGAAAGATATATTGCTCTGAACTACCACAGGATTGTTTTTTGCTCATTTTTTCATTTCACTGAAAACTTCATTTCGTAGGATAGTAAATAAGCATACATTCAGTAAGAGCATAAAAAATACATACAAAAAAACTGTTATTGCAATTCGCGTCAGAAGTCCCACCGAATTAATGAAACCTTTAATTAAAGTTACGAAAAGGATCATGAGTTTCTTACAATAACAGAACCTCCGAGAAACGACGATAAAGAAAGGTATTAATTCCTTTGTACTTGTGTTATTAACAATCTGAGCAGAATGAATGTCATTTCTAACGTGCCCGCAAATAAACTACCGCTCGGCGTGGAGTCAGTGCCCTGCAAATCATCCCAGCCAAGGCCAAGGTTGTTTCGGCCATTACTTTAAATATGAATGGCCAATTTCAACTTACCATTCAAGACCTCACTCGTCGTAGAGTCGCTTTTTTTTGCTCTCTCTCCCCCTTCCACGGTTTTAATTCTGGTTAATTAGCCCGACTCAATTTGCACCCTCCTCTCTTGTGGTTAGGAGAAGAACCAGTCCGAAAAAAGGCAGTGCGCAACATTCTGTGTTGCTTACTCACAGCACAGCTGATGAACAGGAATAGGCGGTTGGATAGCATTATTAAGTTGGTGACCGAACGATATTTGAATATGCAATCGTGATCTCCAAAATGTGATGACGGGGGGGGGGGGAGAAAAAAGAAATTCAGTTTGAAAATTAGCTATGCCTCTTACACTAGGAAGTGAAAAAAGTGCCATCAAAGTTCACTAAAGCATTTCATGAAAATTTTTGAAAAAACAAAGCTGCGTGCTTTTTGCATTATAAAAGGCTTATTTTGTAAGCATTTATCTACAAATAAGATTAAGCATCCCTCTTTCACTATATATTAAAGGGAATTCTTGATTATACTAGGCTGTTGCTCTTAAAGTAATGAAAAAAAATTCTTTCATTGAGATTTTTTGATACAAAATATTGCCATCAGTTGCGTGAAAAGTAAATTTATAAACAAGCAAACATAGAACTTAACAATTTATTAAATCATAGCTGTATATTTAGATTCTTAGTAAAAATAAACAAAAACCTTTTTGCACTGATTTGCAATCTTTTTCTGTCACTCAACAAACTATCTGCGGAATTAATCTACCAGATATTGTCGCACCAGCCATTTTAGGGAACTATTGGGAGTTTATAGTAATTTATACTTGTATAACGTAACTAACGTACGTGGTACAGAAATGTCTCTTATTAATTAATTACAAAAATCTCAAGTAAACAAACAATCAAATGAATTAAACACTACTTCACTGGATATTTTTATAGCTGCAATTCAGAATTCAAAATTTTAGTTAGGTAATTAAAGAAAGTGGAAAATATTACTATAAATGTTTTGGGGTGTAGTTGCTGCAACGCAAAAAGTCTATTTAAAGTTCACAAAAGTCTATAATAGGAAACAAGAAAAAGGAAGTTTAATCGAGTGCAAAACAAAGCTTAACCTTCGCCAGAAAAGTAATCGCTATAAGTTAACTATGGAAATGGATGCCCGTATCTTTCAAAACAGTTATCTTTAAAAATGGTCATATCACAAGACTACCAAAAATTTATCTTTTTGATGAGATCAATTCCATTTTCGCACATTTTTTACCGTAAATTAAATAATATCTTTTGAATCATTTCTATATACAATTGATTCGATACAATATTTTTGAATGTTATACTGAATTAAAACTCATCCATCAAAATATTAAATTGTATGCTATTACCAAGTGTTAACTTTGAAGAAGGATTTTCCTATCAATTTTCATTTCTTTAATATATATACTTTTTAAATTTCCAATAAACTAATTCAACTTAATTCTTGTTTTTAGTCGTATCAAACAATAATGTGATTTTTTTAAGTGTGTATGTGTGTGTGTGTGTGCATTCTTTATGAACCATTTAACAGTCAACAATATTTTTTCTTTGTTGATATTTTAAAGAATATTAACAGTCTAAAAAGTCAATAATATGGGTGAAACAGCTTATTGCTAAAGGCATCCAGTTTCAATAGATTATTTTTGTTCATATTAAAGTGTAATCCCACTTTTAAAATTATTTGTAAACATTAATTTCTGACACCATTCCAAAGTACATAACAATAAAAATTCTAATTTATTCCCTGATGATAGCCTAAATAATTCTTTTGGTATTTAGTATTAAAAATACGTTTAAAAAGGGTTTCTGAAAGTATCAATTATTAACGTATCTCATTTAGCTTATGAAATAAATTTCGTGTAACTGGTCTGCAGATAATGACGATTTCAAGCCCGGATGTTATCCAATTGCATTTGAGTTGCATGTCAACCAGCTTATTGTCTTGGTGCCCACTCTAATGAATAATGAGCACGAGACAGTTCTTTGTAGCGATAATGTATCGAGACAACAATGTCCAGAGCAACCTTCTCCGTCTTGACGGCTGACACGACTGTGACGGCGTTGCGCACGATTCTGAATATTTATGTAAAGACGCCTGGTGAGATCCAAGTTTACTTTGCCGTCCGCAGAAATAATTGTGCAGAAAAAGATGATGTTAAAAATGGAAGGTATTACTTTAGGTCCTTTCTGTATAATGATATTGCATAAATTGTTTGAACGCATAATATAAAAAAAACTTTCAAAATCTTTACAACTATTTTTTTAACTCTTTATAAACGTTTGCTAATTTGTAACCTCTTAAAATTATAAACAAAAACTTTCTTGAGAAAAAAAAACGTCAAAAACGTTTCTCAACATTTTGTCATAACAGTACAGAATTTCCTTCTCAAGAATCATGATGATATTTCAGAAATTACCTAGTAGTCTTAAGAACTTATATAACATTTCAAAACTGTTCTCTTACTTTCAGTAAAAAAAAATTTTTAATGTAAAACTCGAGATGCTCTAGCGTTGGAACAAAACAGATTAGAGAGAATAAAGATGCCACAAACTGCACTCTCCCCAAATAAAAATAAAAGAAGTAAATTTTGAAAAATAATAGCAGATCGAGTTACTAAAGACTTCGCAAAGATGAAATAGTTTTAAGATATAAAAGCTATATATTTGATATAGCTTTTCTTTTCCTTATTGAAAAGCTATGTATCTGACAGTATTTCATGTTATTATGCATGAAACACGGTCACTATAAAATAAACTTTTACTAAAAAGTTGAGAAGGAGTATTTTTCAGAAGCTAATTTTTAAAATTAATTTTTTCCAAAACTTTTTTTAAAATTTTTAATGCTAACTATTTACTTATATACAAAAAGTGAGCCAATACCTGCATTTTTTTAAATCAATAAAAACAGACAAAAACTTGGACTGTCCTGGTTAAAATCGAGACATTTAGATATATTGACCAACTCTCTGCCAGTTTCATTACAAAACGGAATATATGCAAACATTTTCATATAATCAAGCGATACCATTCAAATTTAAAGCCACACATGCAATAGTATTTGAATACTTTTCCAATCAAAATTTACAGATACGAAACTAACCAATTAAAACTAAAATTAATTCTAGCTAAAAATTCAATATATTGACATCAAATTTGCTATTTTCTTGAAAACTGTCCATGGAAACAATAAATATAGCGGTTTTTTTTAATTTGATGAGATGAAAATTTCAACAATACAACGATTGCAAATGAATAGTTTAAAACAATAAACAACAGAATAAATTGTACAACGAATGAAAAATGCTGCTTTTTTAAAAATGGGATGCTTCCAGAGAGGGAAAAAAATATAATTTATCAAGAATTATTTTTCTCCGAATACAATCAAAAAAGAACTCCGGAATTCGATCGAGAGAAATGGATCCCATTAAAACATAGATGAATTAAATTTTCTATTACAAACTATTTTTAAATGTATAATAATGATAATTAAATATGTTAACTATCGAGTATATCTAAGGGGACATCTCATTCTTAAATCATCACATCAGAAACAACAGTGATAAACTTGTTTTATACGAGAATCGTTGGATGATACATCAATTTTTTGAATAGTAAAACAATTTGATTCCTGAACATGACACTGCAAATATGAATGGTTAAATTTCATAGAAAACAGCATTGCTAGAAAGTAATAATAATATTATTTTGTAATTCATTTCGCTGATATTAAAAAAAAAAACGAAGCAGAAAAGAAACAAAGCAGAAATCTTTAGTTAAATAGTTTTTGGGTAAAGAAAAAAAAATTAATAGGAAGTTGCTATGCAATTAATCTGCTATCGATGTTGATACAATAGTAGGAAAAATAAAGATTACTTATTCTGGGAAAGGGGGTAGAGGGAGTTAGATTCATATTTAGATGATAAAGAAATAAACGTGACAAATTTCCGGATTCTATAATGAACTGCATTGTAGCTTACATCCACCTTTGTTATAGAAATGAAATGCAACTCCTGAGCGTAATTTATTTTCATTTTTTCAATAAAATTGTTTTCTAGATTGCATTAAATTTTTTATCAAGAAGAATCTATTTATTATGGGATTGGGAAGTCAGATTAAGGTCAAATTTCAATTAATCCGGATTTTAGTCACTCTATTGTTATTACAGCTTTATCTTTTTACGACTTTTTATAACACATTCTCTGAAAGAAAGTATAAATAATCATTCAAATTTCCAATTTGCGATTTCAAACTTGAACAGCTTTTATAAATTATTGCAAGCAACTGTGATAAAGAGGAACAATTAACAATTTTTGAATTCTGGGTTACGCAGTTAAATAAGAATAGCTTGTTTTTTAAACTGAAATATAATCTATAGCTAAATGAGTTGTTTGATTGTCGTCCTTTTATCTTGTACCTTGAAGTTACTTTCCTATGATATATTAAAACCTGTTCTTCTAATATGACTAGTATCGGGCAGAAATCAAATATGCATTGATTCCTATAATAAAACCACGTAGATAATTCGCTGTTATAAGAAAGTATAAAAACATAAATCCAATATAATTTTACTTAATATTTTACCAATATTTAATCAACTTGTTAAACCTATCTCATATAAAAAACAAAAACATAACTTTCTTTACTACATTTATAGCAGCATGAAATCTGAAAATAAAATTGACTATAAAAACTCTAACAGTCATAGTAATATGAACAAGATCTCACATGCGCATTTTTACATGCAATAATTTGTCTCATAAATTTTTCCTTAAACTGTTATTTTAAAAATAGAAGAGACTGAAAAAAATGTGTACAGAGATAGTAATTTATTTATTTCACTCTAGTATCCCAGCATGCGAAACAAGCAACAATTGCAAAAAAATGGCAATAACTTGTTCTAGAACTGATGACTTGGAAAACCTGAAAAGAAAACTATGACGAACTAATCAGGATTTCAGAATAAATATCATGCATGTAAAACATTTCTATCATCCAGACTAATATATTGAAACAGCGTTTTGTAATGTCTGCGACGTTATACCAAATAAAAACAGACATTTTTAAAGAGCTCCAAGACATCTTCATTAAAAAAAAAAATCTTTTTCTCGCTATCACCTGGAATTCCTAAAAGCTCCGATGCAGCAATCGGCTCCTCTGACAGAGATAATGAACTGGAAAGGAGAGTAAACAAAACCTTGGAACACTCCCGCACCATCCGCCCATTTCCACGTCCCTTGCCATGAATCACCCACATCGGCACACACACACACACGCTGCACATGTGCCATTCAGGAATGTCTACATATTTGGCACGCTAAAGTAGGCAAACATAGCACTGGCTTTTTAGGCTGATCGAGAATCACATTTTGCTATGCAACGAGGTTAAAAGGAGGTCAGCTTAAGCACACATATAGACGACAGCAGGTGAATGGAAGATGAAGAATGAAGAGAAAAAATCGCGGAAAAATCCACACCAATTGAGCAATCCGAAAACGAAAACATGACCTTCTCTGATAACAGCTTTGCATTTGAATCCAGGTAATGAAATGAACAGCACCAATTAAGCAGTGAAAAAAAAATGGTTTAGTGCTGTGTAATCAACCTCGCTACAAGCAAATTTTGGGTGGCGCAAGGACAAGTTAATGTATCTTGGGACACAATCTATTAACACTTTTTCTTCTCTTTTCCCCCTTAAGCAAAGTGCATTAGTCTTCGGCACTTTCACATTTAACGTCAAGATCAATTCTCGCCCCCACAGAAAAAAAAAATATAAAAAGCTTGTGGGTCTATCTGTCTCCAAGGAACGCCATGTAAGGCAAGGCTCCAACGATATTCCGTTAATAACTTGGAGTAATCTCATCGGCAAGTCTGCACGTGTTGCACGAAACTAAAGGTGTCCGTGAACTTCCATGAAGAGGTTTGAGGAACGAACAGGTTCTTTAGCAGTGTTAGATGGGATGCTTTTTGCCCCTTCCCTTCGAGGAAAAAGAAGAAAAAAAATTCTAAATTTAAAAAAATAAGTTCTGGAAGTTTAACAAGAAGATTAAATCGTTAGCTGTCGAGAAGCTAGTATGAGAGAATGTTCTTTTTTTATTTGTAGCCAGCCCGGAAGAGAACGTTGGAAACAAAACAATGTTTATTGCATGTGGTTAAAAGGGGTTGCTTCCAACTGATTTTAAATCGGCAGGAAAGGATAAAAAGAATTGAGTGATAAGGAGAAAGTTTTAGTTCCTCGTCTATTAATTACCGGCAATTAGTTTAACGAATAAAATTGATGCTTCCGTTTGAATATTTGAATATAATGAATCGCATTTTTTTCCGTATCTGAACTCTGTATAGAATTTTGATATTTTAAAATCAAACAGATTATATCGAAGACAGTATCTTCTCACACAAAACTGTGGGGAATCTGAGTAGTTTCTAGATATACCTATCAAAACAAACCATAACTTCTTTTTTTTTTGTATTTTGAAAAATTGTACATTTGGTACTCGGCAATTAGAAAATATACTACTTTAAAAAAACAAATAATCATAACAGACACAAATAAACTGTTTCAAAATAATACTAAAGTAAATGGTGATTTAGATATCATTTCATTGTTAAAATTTATGTATTTTAAAATTTTACTGAAAAAAGGTTTAAAAAACAACATAAAGTATGCGAATATTTTCGTGTCTAAAAGTGTATTTATATTTCCTCAAAATATTCCAGAAAACTGTATACATCTCGTACATTCAATATAATCATATTTAAAAGAAATTAATTGTATAATTTATTCCTTTTTTCTCATATAAAAATCCAAAAAGAAATCTTAATTCAAGAAGTTTTTTAATATTAGTCGAAAATTTAATTAAAGATTCTTTTTTTATTTAAAACATTAAATTACTCTCCCCACCCCCAAAAAAAGGAAAAAATCTGGAATGAGTAATTTAAAATAATAAATTGTTCGGTATCTGTTCAGATGAGAAACAAGCATTTTCTGCGTAAAATATAAAAATTAAGCTAAGTATAAATATTAAATATTTTACATCAACAAAAAGACAAAGATTTTAACGAATAACAAGCTAAAAAAGTGAGACCAGTTGAGAACGATATCGATTGTGAAATCTAAAGCATAACAAGATTGCGATCTCAAATCTGAATTCCTGGAAGAAATGTAGTTTACACATTTATAAATTATCTCAATTTTAATGTTGTCTTGGAAAAAGCTGATTAATGAAAAAAAATTCGAAGAACATTACTTCAATCCTTTAGAAAAAGCAATGCAAAAAATTATTATTTGCAGGTCCATCAAGACTAGTAAATTTTGTTATTTTACAAGGCAAACTCAATTTAATAAATAAAAAATGATGTTCTCTCAGATCTCCTATATTCTGTTCAGTGCATTTGTTTTAGATCCATCGGCTAGCCGCATTAGAATATATTCACCTTTGTTTAAGAATGCGGTTCGTCATTGTTTACATTATCAAGAGCGCTGATTACAAACGCAAAGATCAAATATAGTAAGCAAGACGGACAAATGAAGGCTTATTTATAGGAACTCCTGTTTGAAACAAGTTTTTTAATGAAAGTGACATTATTGCTAAGTACATGACATTTACATTGATAAATTGGCAAAAATGAAATGAATGTTTTTTAAAGCATATCATGAACAGATAAACACTTATTAATAGATATAAAATTTATGACACAATAGAATGCGACTAAGAATGTAGATGAAATATTCAAGTTCAAGAGTATCTATATTCAGAATAGAATAAGAATTATTCTACGGGGTGAGGGAATCACGATGTAATCTTGGGAATTTTTCAACAGAATCAACCATTTTCCTACGATTAAATGAAGCGCATAATTCAATTTGAATTGCTAGAATGAAAAATGCTTTCATAAAAACAACGACAACAAATACTAAAAATATAAGTTTTAATTTAGCTTATATTTTTATGAGAACTATAATTGTTTTCTGGAGCTATTTTCTTTTCTCTTCAAAAAAAAAAAGTATGGGATTGCCTTTGCTCATATTGTTTATATTGAACTCGGATGGAAAACAACTCGTAATTGATTATTCAAAGCAACAACAAACTTAAATAAAACTGACATTAAAATTAAATTATATCATTTTAAAACTCAAAAAACTAATGCTCAAACTAAATGGAAATAAAAGAAGGAATTTGACATTCAAAAAATAAATCACAAAACATTTCTTTTCATCTCTTTACATATATATTAACTCAACGGTTCCTAAATTCTATGAAAAAACCCTGCAACGTGATTCAAACTGTGATTTACCAAGTCCATTAAAAGCAGCAATTTTATTATTTTACAATACAATTCCAATAAAGCTAAATAGAAAAAAATGTGCAAGAAGCTAAAGCACAGAGAATTTTAATTTCATTGCCTGCTTGCTTGTGAAAAGCTGTCATTTAAAAAAACGGCATTAAGGGAAAAGAAAGGTAAAAATGGAAATCAAGATAATCATGTCCTTCTAAATTATACGAATTGAGAAAAAAAAAACCTTACAGCGAATGATGGGTCACATCTACATTACTAATTATTATATAAATTCAAATTCACACAATAAAACTTAATGTGACATAAAACATTTCCCTAACCTAAACAAAAATAATTGTTGATCCGGCAAAAAGTAGAGGCTGAAGTTTCATTTACGATATCTTGGGAAAATCTGAATTCAGTAAAAGAGACGATAATCGAAAAAAATTAGGGGATCATCGTACTATTAGAGGTCGAATGGTTCATCAGATTTTCGCAAATCTACCCATAGTGTAAACATAAATATCTGAAAATACAATTTACAAAATTTAAATACGAGATTGTAAGAATGATGTGAAGAATATGTTCGAATCTAATGGAAAACAAAAAAACTGTTTCAATTGTATTAATTTTATTTCTGCACAATTTTTTAAAAATTTCAGTAATTTTTAAGTATATTTTTCTACAATAAATTTCATTGTTTTTGTGTATATATTTAACCTTATATGCACAAGATACTTATATATAGATAGACAGATATAGGCGCAGATTGATATAGATAAATGGATATAGGTATAGATAGATATATATTGCATGTACAAATTATCATTACTATATAATTAAATGAAAATGTTAAAAATAAAATAAATATGGATAAATCAAGTTAAAAACTTTACCGTGTTACGACGATGTTTAGAACAAAATTCAACTCTTATTTTGATTTTCATTCAAAATGTTGGCAAACGATTTTCGCTTTCTATTTTCGGAAATAAGTAAATGACAAATAATAATCATTCTCTTAATGATTGCCAGGCGGCTGGCTTCCTAAGACCGTAGAAGATCAATTAAAAAGATGTTATCAAACTAATTTCCAAATAAATAAATATATAAAAATACATAATTAAAAACTGACAAAAATGTGTCTCTACAGATAACAATATTAAAATCATTATGAAATAGATTAATATGCAATTACTTGTCAACAATGTATTGGAAAATAATTGTTCTTTTTAAGAGCTTATGATTATATTCCATTTTACAGCTTGTATAAAATGATATTTAATGTTGTATTTGTTTGAAATTTATAATTTATTCATGATCTATCATAGTAATTGAATGCTTTTATTTAAAAAAAATATATTAATTAATCATTATGGCTAATTTTTAAAAAATCATATTTTCCGTTATTTTTTCGTTATAAAAAATAAATAATAAAAATGTATTTATTTTCACAAAACTATTTAAAAAATTAAACTAGAATAAATCATTAATATGTTGAACTAAGTAAAAAAAGTTTTAAAATATCAAATTGAATTCATCAATTATTAGAAAGAAGCCTGACTGCTGTAACATGCTCCTGAATAAACATAAAGATGATCTTATTTCAAGCCATAATGATCGAGTCGGACACATAAATTAATTTTGTGTTTGAGAATCAACTTTGTTTACAATTCATTTATTATAAATAACTTTTATTTGTTTTTGCTGCTCTTGAAATGTTCGGCAGAGCTAAACCGAAGGTCTCTAAAAACTGACAAGACTAAAAAACCTTCGTTATAGACTAAAGAGTGTCGCTCAAGCTTACATATTTTGTATTTGAGAATCAGCAGTATTTTTTTCTTTTTCTTACTATTATCTACCTTTTTTTTACAATATGGCAATAATGAATACAACTCTAAGTTCAGCATTAGTTTTTAAAAAGTGAATTTAGCTAAACAATTTAAAATTTAATATCTTGTAATCTTCCTTTAATAAATTGCAAATTTTTTAAATTCCATTATTAAATGATTTCCAAGGATAATTTAAAGTATATTGAATATGAAGTTAGCGTCATCCTCATTTTCTCCTTGTAAATAAACAAAGGGCACATTTTGAAAGGTAAACCTCATAACGATGCGTTTTATGTTATGTTTATAAATTATTAACAACTTATCTTTCACTTTTTATTCATTTTACTAAAAAAAAATATTTTCCCTTTTAAACTAGCAGTTAACAGAAAAAAAAGTTTATTAATTACAACTGGCGATTATATAAGCAAAGACACACAAATATCTTAATCTTATTCGAAAAATATTAATTACTAGTAAATAAATAATGAAAATGATAAAAAAAAATTATAAAAAATGCAAATAAAATAGCGTAAAGAATATAATAGTTTACCTCCCAGTTAGGTCTGGATGTACTAGGTTCTTCTGGCCAACACACATCTTCTGACATACTAGTAATAGTCAACCAGTTGGCCCGGCGAGGATCGGACACAGATTCAGTCAACATAGTGTTCGAATATATTATTTTCCTATCACACAAATATGTACATAAAAGTAGGCTTATTGTTAAGATCCATGCAAGCAGGTGCTGTCAATTGAATAGAACAGTGAGCGTCTCATCCTAACCGTCCGGCGTTTCAACGTGCTATGTTATTTAGGTATGCTGAATGCATTTACAAAGGGTTGTCGTATCAGGTATGTCGCCAACTCCTCGCCAACCGGCAGGTTAGTTGGGTATTTCCGCTGAGTAGAATTTATTGCCTGTGGGAAGTATGATATATATAGCGGCCTTTCTTAACCTTACAACTCTAAAAAAACCTACCGGAATAATTGTCAGGAGAAACATTAAATGGAATTGAGAAGAGTGATAGTTAAAATAAATTCACTTAACTGATTAAATAACAAAAACAATTTTTTTTTCTGCATTATAAGTGAGCACAATTAAAGAGATATATCATCTCTAGTTTCTAGAAAGTTGATGTTTTCTGAACTTAATATAATTAATATAATTACTTCGTGGGAATAATAACATTTATTGATAGAGAAAAAGAGATTAATTATTCTTTGCAGCAAACATATTTTCATTTTCATTATTTTTATAGCAACGTAACAAGTTATATATATGTATATACTAGCCGTCTTTGGCGACCAGTCGGTTCGCCAGTATTAATGCTCGCTAAAATTTTCATATAATATTTTATGTAGCTGTGTCTCATAACAGGTTTCTCACCAAAATATTTTTAAACCAAACAAATTTTTACAATCATATAATTCATTTATAGTATAATTTTCTTCAGGTGTTCTGTTCATTGTACTACTCGTCTTTCTCTTTCTATCCGAGCAATGATTGTCCCGGAATTGATATTTTACGTAAATGGTGGAGGAAAAGGTCTAAAATTCTACATTTTTATAGAATAAGAAGATTCTAATTTTCATAAAGGTAAACACACTAAGCAAATAAAGACACAATTGGTTTTCAAGAGTTGCGAAATTTTAAAAACTTCTTTTGAAAATTCCGCGCACAAAGGAAATAATGGTGACACACACACACACCCTTCTTTCTTTTTTTTTCAATCCTTTTTTTCTTCACTACTTTTCTTTTTACAAACCTTTTTTTCGCTTTGTTATTTTTTTTCTTCCCTGCCCAGACTTTATTTCGGGCAGGCATAGATTAAATATTCATACAGACTAATAATAAAAGCAACCATTTTCTTCCTTTTTTAAACATCCCGTTATCTGAAATAAATGAAAACCAACTGACTTCGCGCATTTCTTTCTAAACAAATCATAATTTATTACTTCCTGCTATCTTACTCAGTTGGTGTGGGGGAAGGAAATGCAGATTTTTGGCGGGAAAATACGAAAATTGTCTTTTATCTATTTTCTTCTCAGTTTTTTCATTTTTTCTCTCCGTAAGAACCATCCTCGTGTCTTAACGAAAATATTTTTAAAAAAATTAGTCGAATTGGTCAAGCCGTTCTCCAGTTTTGCGCTTAGCAACGCATTTCGAGCTGCATTTTTATTATTATTATTATTATAATATATATATATATATATATATATATATATATAATTGTTACAACAGTCCCTTTTTTCAACTGACAAATTCATCTTAAACATTTTGTCTTCTGATTTAATTTATATATCAGTAATCGACACTCTATGCAAAAGTATGTTTTGAAGAAAGGTCGCGCAATATTGTGAGTTTTTGTTAGAAAAATTGTGAAAACAATTTTAAGAACTATTAATTGGCTATTTAATACCAATAATCAAAGGCGTTATTTCCACAAAAAATTGAAGAATATACACTTGTATATATTTTTATTAACAATAATGCTATATAAAAATAACCAAAAAATATTAAATTGTTCTATTTGATTATATTATTATTTTGAAGTACATGACATTTGAACAAAACAATAGATCCTGATTATTATGTAATGGATAAATATCTATACAAAGTTTAAACGAGTGAAATTTTGCAGTACACAAACTTTTTTCTGTTAGGGTTCATATTTCAGCTATTAATGCACAAATACGAAACAGAAGCATTAATTGTTGATGGGGAAAAAAAGGAAAAATTTTAATGATATGATTAAAAATAAATATAACTGAAACAATGTTAGTTTAGTAGTGCGAAATATTCTCTGCCTTTACTTTTGCTATTTATTTCTCGAAATACATAATTTAGTAGTTTAGTGATAAAATATTAATAACTCATATTTTCATTCCTGAACATCCCAGCTTTTAAAAAGAAATAAAAGGATAGAGTTCTGGTATGTAAATGATCGGAAGACCAAAATTTTTTTAATCAAATCTTTTTATGTGTGGTTTTAGGGTAAAGGAACTCCGAAAGAATGTCAGAAAAAGATTAAAATGAAATATTCTATATACATTTCGTAAATATATTTCTATATATATATGTATGTTTTGTCAGAAGATAATTTCTTGAACGGCCAAGCTCCACGCGCTCGTGCAAATTGAATTATATTTTTATTCATTTTGAGCGTTTTATTCAATGAGTCAATTTAGTATTGATCAAAAAAACTTTGGCATTTATTGTTTTAAAAATTATATCACATTTCCTATATATTTCATTTGATATAATCATGTGTTCAAAATGAAATTTTACTGGGTTTTGTTTGGTGTAGTCATTAACTTTTAAAAAAAAAATCAGAGCTTTTGTAAATGCAATGGCAACACATTATTAAAAGCTGATTTTTTTTGAGATGCTCGTGCAGATAATAAAATTTTTATTTTTCCCCTACGGATTTTTGTTGACTCCAAAAACCTCATCCAATAAACAACATCATGTTCTGACATGATAAAAAAAACGATATTTGATTGAATGAACCAAAGAAAACATAACTTCATGAACAGGCTTAATCTACGAAAATGATTTAGAATTCATCTACAAATATACTGATTATAGACAAATAATCGATTTTAATTTAATCACTCAATCAATATGGTAGCATGACAGACACAAAATGATGTGAGAGAAAGCAGGTGAAAGTTTATTTTTTGCACATAAGGGACAAAATAATAGTTTGTTGAACAGACAAATACGAGGTTATATATGATTAAAAAATGATAAATCCCTCAATGTATTTTCTCACATTTTCAGTATGGTTGCTCTTTAGTGCTCTAAAAAATATCCCATCTGTAAAATAATTCTTGTAAAACAATTCTTGCCATATGCCATATATTATCAGTGATTAAACCAAGTGCAGTACAAGTAGAATCTCCTATTCGAACACTTTTCTGGAATTCTTAACGGAAATTTTACTGCTCTTGCTCAACCAAATAAATTTTAGAAAATCACAGAGAGCATTTCTTATTCTTAGTTATGTTATATATCTCCACTTTTAAAGGAAAATTGAACACAAATCATTAATAAATGAGCTTCTCTCATTCAGAATTACTTAAACAATTTATAATATTGTTGTTTTTTTACTACTAAACCGGTTAATATATCGCGAATTATTTAGTCATGAAATTAAATAATTTATTTATTCTCGTTGTGCCATCATCTTTCTTCTTACCTTTAACTTAATATAAAATTGTTAACCTAACTGTCATTAGAACTCTTTTGATTAAATAATTTGTTTTATTTCTAGTATAACAATATAATAATTTGCTATTAATTATTTTAAAGTATTATTGACAGGTTTTTTACAGTTTCTACGACAGTTATGTCTTGGAGGCAAAGGACCTTGGTGTTCGAGAAAAAAATAAAAATAAACCCACCCAAAAGTATATTGGTCACTTGTTAATTTCAATTAAATTCTGTAAAGCATGCACAATGAGTTTCAAAAAACAGATTAAGTAAGCAATTTTTCTCAATAGCAATTTTTTTCCTTCGTCAAAGCAGCTGTTCAGAATTATTTGCAAAAGATAAAAAAAAATTGAAAAAATAGTTAACTCTAACATCTGCGAGTAGGCTTAGGAGAGAATTCATATTCTCTGCAAAACCAAGAGCTATTAATAACTGCTAAGTTTTTTGTGTTTTTTTAAACAATTCTGCTTGGGAAAGAAAATGTTGCTCTGATTTATCTGACAATTTGCATCGATAATAATAGTGATGACGAATAATCAAATCACTTCTATTTATATAAATGTTTTAAATGTGCGATTCATATCAATTTTCTAGATATCTGACATGTGCCTAATGATAAACTGATATGTCCTGAAATTTTTAAATTGCTATTTTTTTAGAATTCTTTAAAAGACATCTTTGTTTAATATATTAAAAGCAGTTAGTGTTTTATTATTTGCTTTCTAGTATTACTTTCAGTAATAAAATAGAAATCTAGATTTATCATCCAGACCAAAAAGTTTAGTTTATTTATACCTCAACAGAAAATTTGAAATAGTGTTATAATTTTCCATTTTTTTTTTCAATTATTTCTACATTTGCTCATTTTTTTTTCATTTATTTAATGCTTTTCACATTATCGTACAAAATATTATACAATGTATGTATTTTTTGTTTAAAATATTTTTTTTTTCATTTTGAAAATTACATTGTATAATATTATACAATGTATGTATTTTTGTTCAAAATGGGAAAAAAAGAAAAAAAATCATGATGTATTTTTTTAAAGTTTAGAAAACGTCTTCTAGCAGAATGCAGCAATTAAAAAAAAGTATTTAAATTTCTCTAAAACGGCAACTTGATTTTTCAAATAAAAATAACAGGAAAACAAAATTGGATTAAACAGAATTGAAGGAAGCAACGAGGAATAAATTCGTCTTGTTCTGAAATAAAGGCAAAAAATATTTGAGGGGGAAAAAAAGCATTTTAACTGCTTCTCAGTTGCCGTGAAGCGCCCACGGTCTAAAGTAAGGTGGAATTATCAAATAAGCAAAATAGGCAACTGCATAGGCACCTTGCAACTTTTGAGAAATGGGGGAGGGATCAAAGAGTTTGTACTGTTTTTAGGACAGCTTAATTTTGTGCTTTCGTTTCTCTATAAAAAGTTATATACTTGAACGTTCTCCATCATCCGGCTAGGTTGAAAACACGAATTTGGAAGAATATTCACATTTTTATTTATTTTTCAGTTTTGAGGAAAAATTGGAACGTTTTTGTTCCCAGTGATATCTTTATTTTGTTTCTACGTTAATTATGAAGCCAAGTTACAGCAAACTATTTGAGATGTAAGTGATATTTATTAATAAGCATTTAAAATTTTTTATTATATATTCTGAAGAATGAACTTTTTCATTATTCCATTGTATGAATATAATCTCTCTCAAAAAATAATCAAGATATCTTAGAGAAGGTAATAATTTGCGCTCGTCATATTATGCAGAATGTAATGAGCTGTGGATTTGGTGTGTTGAATTCTCTAGAAATATATTTATGATTGTTTAATGCAAATATTGTTGAAAAAATTCCAAAATTTCACAAATTATTTCATTTACTACCCACAAAAATTTTATTTTTGAATATAATTCTTAGATAATAGTTAGTTACACTCTATGAAAGGTTGCACATGTATTTTTATTACGAAAAATAAAAATAAGTAATCAAACTCTGAAAATATTACTGTGTTGTATTATCACCCAGAACGAAATTTAAAAACTCGGTCGCATCTGAAACTGAATGAAGATTCGACAATGAAATTCTGTCTTTACTGACATGAAACAAAGTTAGGTAAATGTGTGTGGAAAGATTTGTGAAGTTCATTATCCTCCAGACGTTTATCGTTTAGTAATTCTTCAAGCACATGTCACTTCTCAAGAAATTAAGAGATGAACCTCAACAGAAAATTACTTTCAAGTAATTATAAAAACTTATTTCTCCAATCTTCTGTCTGTCAACGAAAGCTTCTGCAAATGCATGCGCATACCTTTCCGTAATCATGCTTATTTCCGCTGTCATTCAGAACACCTGATAGATTGACTCTTTTGTTTAGAATTTTGATTTTGACAGATGTCCTAGGAAGTATGCCAGGGAAGGAATTTTTCACCCCCTTTTCGAGAGGGAATTCACGAAATTCATACCAAGACAATGGAATAGTTATTGTGTATGTTCAACTTAAAGAAGGAGGGGGGAAAATATTATGACCGTGAGAGTAATGTAAAGTTTTTTTTTTTTAAACCGATTTTGAATTTGCTTTATTCAAGGGAGAATAGTCTTTCAGCCTAGTCTCTTCTTTCCAAATAAGATACAAACCAACATTCTGCCTTTCGGAATGCATACTTCCGTATCTAAAGTGTTTTCATAACTGTCGGATTCAGTACAGAAAATTCCCGCCATATTGAGTGCTCCTTCCAGAACTTTGAACTATACACTTGAAGAATGTGAATGCCGATTTTGCTAGAACAGCTGTCAAAAAGATGCGTGTATGCATCTTCCTTGTAATATCTACATATATTCTTTTATTCTCTCTCTTTTGTCTTTTAATAAATATTTTTCTTTCTCAAATTCTTCGAATACACGTCCTTCATTTCTCACTTGAATATAGCGTTGAATGCATTTCATAAAAGAACGATTTTGATAATTTCAACAAACCTGTCGTGTGCATATTAATTTATAAGTTCATCGAATATAATTTTTTAAAAAACAAGAGCATTAAAAGAACTACATATTTTTATTTTAATAATTTTCTACTTTTTTAATCCTTGATTTGTAACTTATCAGTATGAATATGGAATCTGAGAATTAAGAATATGAGGTAAATAAGTTTATTACCGTGTGTTGTTATTCTCACATAGCCAAAATTTGCCAAATTAATCGAGTAGATTTTAATTAATTTCTTAATTGTTGTATATTTCCAATGAGAACTGTTAAAGAAATATATTATATAACGGATGGGAATTCAACCGTTTCTCATTAGAGTGACTGCAATGGAAGGGTGACAAATAAAGATCTCCAAAGACTTTGTCCAACAAATTAAAGATTTAAATCAAACAATTTATTAAGAAGAAATAAAAAGCAAAACATGATTAACTATTTACAAGTATGATGGGGAAAAAACTTGTAAATATGCAGACGGTCATTATAGGACCTGAGAATCGTCATTCATATTACAAATATAATGATACATTTTTATATCATCTCTTAGTTTTTATATTTGCAGAATAGCTACGGTTATCCTCTTAAATGTCAAATACGATACCAATTAAACAGCTTTATGTTTAATGCCGAGTGAAGTGATTTACCGAAACTAATTATTCACAATAGCTGGTTCATGATTGCTTTGAATCGTTTTAAAATGTACAAAAAAAAATTGGAATTTAAAAATTTAATGCCAAAATTTTCTAACAAGAACAAGCAAGTGTACGAAATTTCAACACTTTAACAAAGCAAGAAGATTGGTAAAAACTTATAATTTTTTTACAGAGAAGAATGAGTTAATTTGATTAAAATTATGATTGTTTCATTTGTAAATAAATTAGTTGAATACATAATGAAAATAAGAATATATAACTATCAATAAATCAATCTAGAAATAATTTTTAATGTTTCTTATTATTTAGTATGCCATAAATATATAATAAGGGTACATTATCATTACCAAAAAATATTTGCAATGTAAAATTATTCTTTTCCCCCTTTCTTTCTATGGTTTTTTTAAATGAAAAAAAAAATCTAAATCGCTCATTTGAGAACAAATGCAAAAGGAAAAAACTAAAAAACACTCGGAGAGCAATAGCAAATTGCAGTAAAAATTCGAGAGAAAAAAATGTGTTTTTTTTTTTATGTGTTTTTGATTTCTAAAACGAAAATCCTTCTTTTCTCAGCTCGTGAGACGGAAAAATAAGTTTTGATACACTACAGTAAATGATGCTTGTTGGGAAATATACCTAAAAAGTGTTGATAATTCCAAATGAGATGTGATTTTCTGCTATTTAACGGATGATTAACGCTTCCTGAGTATACTTTAATTTTACGTTTACAGAAAAGTACAAATAAACATTGACTATTATAAAAAATGCAGTAATTTGGAATTTAATCTATCTGTCTATATATAAAATCTAACGAACGTGGCACCGAAATTGTTCTTATTACATGTTATCGAATGGCAACTGTATAAACAAATCACATACGAACACTCGAGGCTGCTTCCTTGAGCGGTTTTAGAGCAGTACTTATTAATGAAGCGGCAAACTTTTCTCACCTGTGACTTTTTTATCATGTGAAAACATGATGTTGTTTTTATTAGGTATTTTTGAATAATTGAAGGCAACGAATAATTGAAGCTCGAAATCACGTAGGCAATAGTAGTATACAGGGGTATATGGTAGGCGGAAGTTGAGTTGAGTTGTTTCCCTCCTGCTTCCCCCCCCCCTTCGAGTTGAGTTGAGTTGTTTTCCTCCTGCCTCCTTGAGTTGAGTTGTTTTACTCCTGCTTCTCCCCCTGCTTTCCCCCTTCAAGTTGAGTTGTTTTCCTCCTGCCTTCCTTTCCCCCTTTCCCCCTTCGAGTTGAGTTGTTTCGCCCCTTCTTTAGTTCGAGTTGAGTTGTAATTGTGCTACCAGCCAGTTGAGTTGTAATGTGCTGATGTGAACTGAAGTGAGCAGAAGGGGAATGACGTCATCCAAGTGTCGATCCTAGAAAGTGTTCAAAGTTCCTTAATTTCAATTAGGTCAATTATAAGTAATCTTAATTAATCATAACTAATTAGTACTTTAATGAATTGGATTAAATTAATGAACTTAGTTTAATTGAGCTTACTTGTGTGATTTTCGAGACGATGACTTGGCAAAATTTCAACTGCCCGACGTCAGATTCGAACCCGGGTCCTTCGACTCCGAAGGCGGGCACGTAGACCACTATACCATGTGGGGCTCCATGAAACGTACTAAAGATAAACTATTTGAATATTACGTCACGTATTTCGAGTGCTGCCATCTATCGGCGAAAATGGCAGCATTTGTTTAAAATGACGTAGAGATGAGTTGTTTGTTGCTGTCGAACTGAAATGAAGCTACGGATTCAGAGGAAGAGAAGGGAAGAGAAGTGTGTGACGTCATAGTTGGGAATTTAGACGTTTCTTAGTGGCAACAGGTATGTGATCATGTTTGTGCAGGAATGGGCAGGTGGCATGACGTCAATGAGAGTTGAGGAGTTTATTGGCTTTTCGAAACGGGTTGAGCTGTTTACCTTCTACTTGCTGACTGTTTCTAATATTCTGATTGGCTGATATAGAGAACTGAAA